>PVIJ01004675.1:0-114125 GCA_004024925.1 Scalopus aquaticus | reverse complement strand
GGGAGGGGGGAGGGGAGGATAAGGGCACAAAATGGAAGAGAGGAGAATACAGGGGACCATGGAGATGGATCACGGGTGAATTGGTGGTGGGCTGCCCAAGGGGAATACAAAATGTAAAAGACACAAATAACAATAAAAAAAATGGAAAAAAAAATAAAAAAATAAAAAAGAGATTGATACATTGGACTTTATTAAAGTTGATAACTTCTGGTAATTAAAAGACACGGTTAACAAGGCAAGTCATATATATATATGTATACACACACATATACACATATATACACATATCTCACATACAGAGGAGGTATATGAGATATACATGTATATGTATATATGGGGGAGGGGGGAAAGAGAGGGGAGGAAGAGAAGGAGAGGATTAAAATCTAAAATAAAGAAATCCTTCAAAACAAAACAACAGACACAATGCAGGCAACCCATTTTTTTTAATTGGCAAAAGACTTAAACAGATATTCCAGAAAACACTATATCCAAAGATCCAATAAACACATGGAAAGATGTTTAATATCACTAGTGCTAAGAAAATGCAAATTAACGTAGTAATGAGATACCATCAAATATCCACCAAAATGGCTAAAGTAACAGGGGTTGTCATTGCTCCATACACAAGAATGTGAAACAACTAAAACTTTCATCTATTGCAGGAGTATAAGTTAGTGCAATCACTTTGGAAAACTGTGGCAGTGTCTACTAAAGCATATAGCCTGCAACCTGGCAATTTGCTTCTTGGTAAATATCCAACAGAAATGACTGTATATGTCCTCCAAATGTTCATATTATCCAAAAGTGGAAACGCAATTGTCTATCAATAGTAGAAAAGACAAATAAATTGTGACAGTCTTGCAATGGAATACTACATGGTAGAGAAATAGGCCCTCTTGTTACATGCAAAAACATGGACAAACTTCACATATGTAATGCTGAACAAAAGAAAACAGGCACAAAAGGAAAATATTCCTGATGGTGTTATATACATAACATTCAAAGACAGGCAGAGCCAATCTTTGGAGAGGAGAGGATTACTCTTAGGGATAGTATTGACTAGGAGGAGTCACAAGGGGGATTTTTATATCCAACCTGGGTGGTGGCTAAACAGATACACACAAAAATTAAGCTTAAGATTTATTCATTGCACTCTATGAAAGTTGTATCTTTAAAATATATATACCTTCCCTATTTTCTCTAACCACATATCTCTCCACTGCTTTATGACCACAGTGGTCAAAAGATTTATCTGGGGGACTCCCTGGTGGCACAAAGAGTTAAGTCTCAGCACTATGAAGCTATCCACAGCCATTGCAGCATGAGTTTCATCCCACATGGCGCGGCAGACCTCTCCTGCCTCGCCCGCTGCTCCCCTTAGCAGTGTATTTCAGTCAATCTGCCTGTTCTGTTCCCCACTCTGTCTCTGGTGAATATTCTCAACACGCCCCTCCCCCCACACACGCACCCTTCTGGCCTACACCCCAGCTCTTGTATGCATAAATAAGTAAATCTTTTTTAAAAAATAAGATTTATCTGTACTTGCTGTGTCCATTTCTCCATTTTCTAGGCATGTCTTAGTTCACTCCCATTTAGCTTCACCACTTCCTTTCAACCCACCAAACAACTCTCCCTAAGATCTCCCAGTGAGCTCAGTGGCACAAAATTTAAGAGATATTTCTCTTTGCTTTGCTTGATCACTCTCAAAATCACTGGACACTATTGATCACATCTCCCATTTAAATGCATTCTACACCTATGCTATTGATATGTTAGCCTGGGAAGACATGAGGCTCTTGAAGACTTGGCATGTGACTAGAATGACCAAGGAACTGAATTTCATTCAGTAATTTTTTTAAAGCTCTCCAGCTCCCCCTGCAATGGGCAGGCACAATTGAGACCCAGTGCCCTGGTCACCCCCCTAGGTACCTTCACCAAACCCATGACATTAATTTCCAAATGACACCTCAGATTCAGTGTATGTGAAACTTAACTTGTGATCATCTTTCTGTGTTCTTTATTGCAGCTCACGGCCTTACCATTCATCTAGCTTTACAAGTTAGAAACCTAACAGCTCATTCAATGCCACCCTGTTCAACCATATTTATCAATATTTTCTTGTTAACATATGCCTTTTTGGGCCTCCCTGGTGGTGCAACAGGTTAAGTCTCAGCACTATGAAGCTATCAGCAGCCACTGCAGCACAAGTTCGATCTTCGGCCAGAGAGTTTCCCATATGGCACAGCAGACCTCTCCTGCCTCGCCCACTGCTCCTCTCAGCAGTGTATTTCAGTAGATCCACCTGTTCTGCTCCCCATCTGTCTCTGGTGAATCCTCTCACCACCCCACACCTCTAGCTTACACCCCAGTTCTTGTATGCATAAATAAATCTTTTTTTAAAATCCCTTTTACCATCGTAGGTCAAGCTACCATCTACCATTTGCTTGACAACTGCAATTACCTCTTAGCTGGTCCCTCTGCTTCTACTCTTGCCCCTTACAATCTCACAAAAGTAATGGATGTTCCCCTCACCCTAAAAGCCCCTGAGTGTCTCCCCTCTGAATGCTCTTGGAAAACTGACAAATCATCTGGTCTCTACTGTCCTCTTCTACCTCATCTCCCTACCACTCTCTGCTCCAGTTCCACCGTCCTTCTTTAACGTCCCTCCCCACTTTCCAATCCCAGATATTTGTATATGCTGTTCCCACTATGTGGAACACCTTTCCCTTTTCTCTCATAGCTCATCCTTCAGGTCTCAGACTGCATCACTTTCTCAGGGAGTTTTCCTGACTAGATCAGGTCCCCCATCATGTGATGTCACAGTACAATTTAGCTCTCATTTGTAGGATTTATAACCCTTTGTATCATATATTTATTTGTGAGAATTTTTTGTTACTTTCTTGCCCACACTCAATCGTGCCTGCTAGAGTGTAAGGTCCATGGAAGCAGGCAGGGCACTTGTTTTTTCTTGGCTATTGTATCCTTCTATCTAGCACATAGTAGGTGCTTAATATGTATTGGCTATATGAGTGGATGAAAGTTTCAAGTTAAGGCCAGGACTGAACTTCCATAATGACTAGAATCAAGGACAAGATCAAGGTCTGGGCTAGGACCACGGACAGTGTCTGGGCTGGATGTTTCTAGAAACTTCCTAAGGTGTGGATCCTGGCAGGGTCAGATGGCACAAGCACTTTGGAAAACTGTTTTACAGAATCTATTAAATCTACATAGGCAAACCCTAGGTGTCGCCAACTCTGCTGCTAGAACTATACCCATAGGACTCCTCACAAAGCCTCAGTAGAATAGATTGCATAAAGTGTGGCTTGTTCAGCAGTGACATGAAATAAAACAGTGAGATCAAACTATAACCATATGCAGTAACATGACGGATCTTGCTGATATGGGGTTGAGCCAAAGAAGCCAGACACAAAAGAGAACACGCTGTAAAGTTCTATTTATATGAAGTGTGAGGAGAGAAGATGTTAATTTGCAGTGTTACAAGTCAGAATGTGGTACTCTCGGAAGTAGTGACCAGAGGGGAAAGGAGACATTCTGGGATGCTCAGAATATTCTGTTTCTTAATGTGGGTGCTGCTTACACAGTTGTGTTTATCTGCAGAATACATCAAGGCAAGACTGGGAGAGGAAAATTAATGGGGTGCTCAGGGTGAGCCAGGAGAGGGGGTGACAGTAAACAAAGGAGTGTGGAAGGGATGAGCCAGGTGTGGGTTCAGGTGAAGAGTTAAGGAGAGAGGTGAGCAGGTAGCAGCTCTTCCAGAGGCCGGTGAGGAGGAGTGGGAATGCTGACCTGTGAGGCCGGGCCTCCCCTGCCCCAACACACACACACATTTCCTGACTCTTAAACTTCCCGTATGAGTCAGAGAAAAGGAAGTTTTCAGGGCTACCAGTCATCACACCCTCTGCCAACCCAAAGACAGGAGGCGACAATAGGGACAGTGCTTTTCCACCCTGAGAGGCATCTTGCCTAGGGAAGCCCAGGCAGAGAGGCCTGGCATGCAGACAGTTGCCTTCCCTGGACCCTTCTGCCCTTCTCTCATCTTGGGGTACCAGGTGGGCTCTGACATACCCTCAAATCCTCTTACCCCATGTCCAAGGCTTTACAAATCACAGGGTGCATGCATGCACAAATACACGGACGCATCTGAATATACCCGTGTGTGCTCATCCACAAATGCAAATGCAACAGCCTTGCACACACACATACACACACTCATCCAGATAAGCCTGCATCTTTACATTTATGCACATGCAAGCATGAGGGGCACAATCTCCCCTCTCCGCTTCCTCAGCACCCCATCATTGGGGAATGCCTAAGACAACTAATTTCTCATCAGCTCAGAGGGCAGCTGTGAGTCAACTTAGTTGGAGTGAGGGGAGCCAAACAGGAGGCCCTTCTCCGAGGGGTAGCAGAGGGTACACAGTGTCCCCACCCACGGAGACATTTAGGATTTGCCCAGTTGTTCAGGACCTTCTTCCCATGTGGATCCTGAATCTTTTCCTGTGTGGTGGGGGGAGAAGAATCTCTGCAGTGGGAAGGAGCAAAGCTGGTTGAGAGGAGGGCCTCCCTGGTGGCACAACGGGTTAAGCACAGCACTATGAAGCTACCCAGAGCCACTGCAGCATGAAGTTGATCCCATCCCTGGCCAGGGAGCTTCCCACATGGCGCAGCAGACCTCTCCTGTCTCGCCATTCTGTCTCTGGTGAATCCTTTCACCCCCCACACCTCTGGCCTACACCCCAGCTTGTATGCATAAATAAATAAACCTTATAAAAAAAAAAGCTGGTTGAGAGGAAAGGAGTGGCCCCCATAGATCTCACCTCCAGGGCCCCCTTCCTGGTCCCCCACTCCTATCCTATCACAACCTCACTTCCAACTCTTGGAGGAGCGCTACTCTTCTCAGCACTAGGGAAGCAATGAACTTGGGAGTCTCTCATGTTTCCCTCTCATGCCCCCCCTCCAGTACCGGGCTATGTCTGGATGTCTTTCTGTTGGGGGGCGCAGCCTCTCCCCTTGGCATCCTCCCCACAGTTGAAGGGCTGGCAGGGGTGGGGGGCATCTTCCCAAGCTGTGACTCAGCTTTCTGGGTATTCATGTTGAGGCCAACTTTGACACTTTGCTCATCAGGGACGGTAAGTCCCAAGTGGTGGGGAAAGGGGCTGGTTTCCATGAGAGATGTTCCAGGCATGGGGGGGGTGGGGTTGATCCCACACCCTGGTTTCCCTCTGACTCTCATTCCACCACTCCCCAGATGAATCTGGAAATGAAGGGGTGAACGTAGAAGGATTCCAGGGATATAAGAGGAGGAGTGAGATGAGGAGGTTTCAGGTATTGGGTTGGAACCAGGTGGCAAAGAGGTGTCAGGGAGGAGCAAGTTGGGGGATCCAGAGGCCTCCCTTTCCTGAAAAATGGGTCAGCTGAATGGAAAAAATAAGAGAAAGCATTTCCAGGGCCCCCAGTGGGAAAGGGTCAGAGGGCAGTGAGACACAGAAAGGCAGGTCTGGTCCTGCACTGAGGGGCCAGGACTCAGGGGAAGGAAATGGAAGAAATGAAGTGCTGGGTCCCCAGGGAGTTGAAGGCAGGACCGGGGAAGAGGGGAAGGGGCTGAGTATCCGGGAAGTGGGCGGGACTGGAAGCGGACAGCCGGCAGCTGTGGTGTTTCCGAGTTGTTTCCCAGTAGTTTCTCTCAATTCCATTTCCAGTTGTTTCCAAGCCATTAAATTCTTTCCAGTCGAGATAAGGGGCCCGCCCACCCCACCCGGGGCGTGTCACGTGTACTGGGGGGGTGTTCAGATGGACAGAAGCAGGGGGAGCCTCGAAGGGGGACGGAGTGAAGATGGAGCGCCTGTGACCCTGGCGGCATCTGTCTCCCAGTCATCCCGGCCCTTCCGAACCGTGAGTCATGGGGGCAGAGCTCTCAGCCAAGAACAAGATTTAAGATCCTCTGGGGGGTTGGGGGGAGGCTCTGCGCTCACCCCAGACCCAGGAGCCCCGACTCTGGCCCATTTTCGCCTTTTCTCAAAGCTTGAGACCCCCCCCCCCCAACCTCCTTCGCAGGTCCTGCAACCCATGCGCTGTCATCTGAGGAGTCCCCATCTAGCTGCCCAAAGCAGCTCCCTCTGACACCTCCTGGAGCCGTGGCCCCAGCCAGAGTAGTTGGGGTTCCCCCAGCACTCCCCTCCAGAGTTTCGGTTGCCTGCCAGCTCAGGGTAGCCCCCACTTCTTTAAGTCTCAGCACCTTGGAACCCGAGATTCACCTCACCTACAACCACCGTCACCTGATCCAATCCAAACCCCCATCTTCACACGCACCTCGCACTGACTCTTCTTCCCGGATACACCCTCCGCAGGGAGTCTAGTCCCCAGCGCACGTTCCCACTTCCTCTGCCCCAACAGAAAGTCCTTGTGCTGGGACTTTCTCCGAGAGCTCTCCTGCCACACCTCTGCCTGGGTCTTAGAAAGAGGCAAACGCCCCACCTCTCCCGGCTCTTCCTTCCGTCCCTCAGATCTCAGTTCCTTACCTGGGCAGAGAGTGGTTGCAGCACCTCTGCACCTGCTCTGTCCCCGACCTCTGGAGGGGGCTTCGCAGGGCAGGGCCGGGCAGGGTGGGATCCCCTTGCAGCCCTGGGCTCCCTGGAGGTCCCCTTGCTTGCTCCCTGCAGCAGGGGATCACTGAGCTGAGACTCGGACCGACTGTCTGTCGATCTTACAGCGACAGTGAGAAGGAGCCTCATCGAGCAGGGGGAGGAGAAGGGGAGGACCGGCATGAGGTCAGGGAGGGGAGAGGAGATAGGGCAGGTCTTCCCACCCCTCCCGCCCCTCCCAACACCATCATCACGTACCTCCCCTCCTCTCCTCTTGCCTCTCCCCTACCCCCCTGCCTGCCTGGAAACACTGAATCCCACAGGATACTCATCTCACCCCTCCATCCCTGGTCCTACCTCCCGGGCCTTTTCCCACCCTTTTCACTTGTCCTCTCCACCCTAATTTTTGCCCAACTTGATAGCCCCCTCCCTTACCATTGCTCCTTACTTCCCACCATTTGCCCACCTGTTGCTCCTGCTTTTTGACTTGCCTTCTCCTTCCCACCAACACCCTCCCCATGGCCAGCACCTCTCCCCATGCCTCCTCTGCACACTCCCTCCCACACCTCTCCAGCCAAGCTTGTCCCACCTGTCTTCTGCCCAGCACCCCTCCTTTATCCCCCCACCAATTCTCTCCTTGCAGTGGGGGGAGGGTGCACAAGAGGAAGCCTCCCTCCCAAGCCTGAATCCCTCTCCAGCAGTGGGGCTTTATCAGGGACTCCCTGTCCCCACCTGCACCCCTGCCCAGTCCATGAGCCTCTTCCTCTTTCGCTCCCATCTCCTTGGCTTGCCCGTCCCCCACTGCCTCTCCCGCCTGGTCTGCCCAGCACGACGCTTGTCACCAGCTGGGGATCACCACTGCCTTTTCCTTCTCCCACCTCAGCAAATTCCTTGAGAAGTGGCAGATGAGGCTTGGGCACTGGCTGGGCCAGGGTTTGGCTGAGCAGCAGGATGTGTAAGACTCGGAAGGAAGCTGGTTTTGGGTGAGAAGGGAAAGGTTTCCCTCAGAAGGGTTCTGAGGGAAGGGAAGGTGAAGTCAGGAATAAAGTTTCACGTGGAGAAAGAGCAGGAGGCAGATATGGCATGGGGGCAAGAATGGTTGATGAAGTGGTGAGTGGGAGGGGGCTAAAGTCTTAGGGCTGTGGGGGGTGGGGGGAGCAAGAGCAGGAATAGGAGTGTTGAGGGTTGGAAGGATCTTTGATCTCAGGAAGACTGACACCAGGGGGTGACAGAAACACCCACATAGGTGGCTGGCTGTTTCGCTGGTCTCCCCACGTGCTTGCTGCTCTGACTGGGGGCAGAAAAGGAGACTAATTTTTACTATAGAGAACTGACAGGGCCCCCATCCCAGGTTTCACAGGGAGGAGGGTTGTTGCCACCCTGCTACAAACCCCACCATTGAGGAGTAGCTTGGTCAAGTCACAGGAGTCTGTATGTGTCTACTTTTGCTACTTGGGTTGGGGTACAGGTGTCTGCACCCCAGGTCAGGTTCCTCTTGCAGGTTATGTGTTGCTCCTGGGTCAGGCGTGTAGCCCAGAGTGTGGCTATGCCAGACGCCCTGTTCACTCCGTGCCCTGGGGCAAAGGTCTGCGCCAACCCTGGCGTGGGTGTCCCCGTGTATGTCCGTGTGCCTGGCTGTGTGTGCAGCTGCTTTTTTCCTGGCTTTGATGAAGAGGATGAAGTCAGCATCTTGGACAGAGCTGGGTTCAGCTTCCTTCCTCTGGCTTGGCCTGAAGCCCTCAGAGCCTGGAATAGGTAAGAGGTTCCCTCAATCTTGATGTGGGTTGGGACAAAGTAGGTGAAAGGGCGAGGAAGGGTCTGAAACAGCCTTACATGGGTGACAGACTGCACACAGGATGGATTTTCTCTGTAACCCCCCACTTCAGCAACCTTGTCCTTAGTCATACCGTCTTTCCTGTGCTCTGCATCTTGGTTTTACTATTTAGGAAGTGTAAGTACCATATAGGCACCATAAGTAGACTCGGCCCAGAGAACAGCCTGGAGACTCTGGAGAGAAATTTGACCAGAAGGGTAGCCCTCGGGTGATCTGGAAGTTCACTACTGGGCACAAACAGAATGCCAGTCTTGGAGCAGAGTGCAGGATTCCAGACATTTATGCACTTACAAAGCATTCAAGGAAGCCACTGGACGCTTAACACTTAACCCAGGTTCTGAGGAGGATGATGATGATTCCAGGCTCTCAGGGCTTCAGGCCAAGGAGGAGGAAGGAAGCAATTTGATCCCCACCTGGATTTCAGGCTCCTGGAGGAGAGCGAGTCTGCTATGTCTGCATCTCATCAAGAGCGCAGCAGGCGCTGCGTAGAGCAGGTGCCTAGTGAACGTTTGTCAGCGCTGATTGGGCAAGGACTCGGAGAGAGGATGGGGAGAGTCCAGGGAGCCCAGAGGGAAGACAGAGAAGCCCAAAGGTCAGAGCCATCGCCTTCAGTGGCGTGTCCCGCAGGATGGGTAGGAGGCAGGGGTGTTACGGAGAAATGCCCGCATTCTGGCTGGTCACTGAGCCCTGGGTCCAGGTGTCTTCAGCTCTGGGCCCCTGTCCTTGGATGACCCTCGTATCCTGACCTCAGGAGGATCAGGGATAAAAGGCAGAGCAAGGAAGGGAAGGGAAAGACAGGAGACAGCAAGGAAGTAAGGAAGATCGAGGGCAATTAAGGGCAAGGAGCTGAAGGACAGCAAGGGGAGGAAGACAAGCCAGGGGCTTCCATCCAAGGAAGCAGTCCCAGAGAGGGGAAGATAGGAAACAGTTGTGCTGGGCTTCCGTTAACAAAGCACTTCGCTACAGTGTGAGCATCTCCTGATCACCAGGGAACGCTGCAGTGGTGAAGGTGGGCTCACTTCAGATTTGCTGACTCCAAAGCCATATTCTCTCCCCTCCAAGAACAGCTCTGGGAAAATTGAAGATTTAGGGCAGAAACCAATGAGGGTGCTTCTGGAAGACTTGAGAAGGGTGGATGATCTAGATTTTTTAAAACTTCTTGCTGCATCCAGTTATTATGCAGATTCAACTAGAAGAAATTGCCAATTAGACAGGGAGAGTCAACATTCCATTGAGAGTTGGGTATTTGGGTAGAAAAGGGAAGGGAAAAGGAGAGAAGACAGCCTCGATGAAAGATGGGGGATGACTAAGGAGCTAGGGCTGAAAGCGGGCAAGAGAGCCACAGAAGGAAAGGTTGGGAACCTTAAAACTTCTTTTGCTCGGAGACATGGGTGTGGGGAGAAGGGAGGAGGGAGGACATTTCTATCTCGTGACAAAAGAAAGTCACACAATTGTTTTGTTCTCTGCTCTGGGGCGGGTGGGCGCCGTATTTACCAGAGGGACTGAGGTCGCTGTAGCAACCACACATCTGGGCCCCGGAATCCAGATGTGCTGTATCCAGAAGCCATAGCAGAACGATGAGGCAAACCCTAGGCTCCCCAGTCCTGGCCCCCACAGCTGGGAAGAGGACAGAGGGTTGGAGTGAGGAAGTGAAGGGAGAAGGGGGAGGAAGGAGCAGAGGGCTGAGGGGGGGAGAAGAGAGGAAGTCATTGAGAGGGACAAGGAATGTAGACAAAGGGAATACAGGGGGGCTGGCATGAAAAGGGAGGAGGCAAGCGCAGGGTCAGCAGCAGGAGATGAGAAGACCAAGAAGAAAGAAAGGAACAGTGAGGCAAAGGTGGAGAGGGAAGACTATGCAGGGCAAGAGACAGAAAGCTGTCCCAAGACTAAAGGCAAAAAGAGAAGTGGTGACTGGTGGTGGGGAAGAGGGCAAAGAAAAGGCAGGAAGGATGTCTACAGAAAAGGGAAGAGGGACAGCAGTCAGGGATGATATGAGGAAGGAAAGCAGCACAAGAGAAGGACAATGACCTGCGCAGGCCGGGAAGGCAGGAGATGCAGTTGACAGTGGCCAGTTTGCTGGCCTTGGGCAGGGCTGTGGCTGGGGATGCACCGGGGTCTGGAACGGGGCAGCCCAGAGGCTGATGCACCTCGCCCCACCTTGGCATACTCATCCCCCATGCTCCTCCTAATTCTTCCCGCCACCCCTCTCCCTAGGCCAAGGGTCCAACTCCCAGTTCAAACCAAAGTGCCAACTGTGGCCTGCCACCCAGCCAGAGGCATTGCATGCCCACCCCAGAGCCCCCAGTCAGAAACATCAACACCTCAAGCATTTTCCTGGGCTAGAATCGGGAAAAAGCAATGGGACAATGAAACGGGGGTTGACCCAGAAGGAAAAGAAGCTAATAGAGGAGAAAAGGACCACACAAATGGTGAAAGGACCAAAGAAGAGGGGCTTCTGCTATGGCGCAGGCACCGTGAACACCTTTCATCCTCACATCGACCCTGAGAAGTAGGTCGGAGTCTTCCATTTCACCGAGGAACTGAGGCTGAGTGTTTAGGTTGCATCCGGGGACATCCATTGATAAAAGACAAAGCAGGGCATCAAGGAGCGGTCTGCCTCGCACATCCTTGTTCCCCACGCACTCCCTGCCTGGAGAAGGCTCAAGGGACCTTGGGACAGGAAGCGCTGGCTGAGGAGCCAGGGCTGCCCCCTAGAGGGAGGAGAGGCCTAGTTCCTGGGAGCCCTAGTTCCAAGTTGCCGTAGTTACTTGGTCTGTTTTCACCCCAAACACAGTAATGAGGAAGGGGGAGCCTGGCTGGACACATGAGGTTCTTCCCCCCTCCTTCAAGCCTGGGCTTGTGGCCCGGGTGGCCCCTGTCCAGTCTTCTGGGCATAGTGCCCAGGCCCAGCCCACACCCTCCAGCTGACCCAGGACACTCCTGCAGGGCCCGGCCCAAGGCACCACTGGACAGGAGCCACTGATGGGGATCCCCCCAGGCTGAGCGAGATGCGAGCCGTGCCCCTCACCTTGTGTCCTGCGCCACTTCGCCCTAACTAGGAAGCACAGTCGGACCCGCTCTTGTCCTGTTCCTTCGGCTGGACTCTCAGCTGAGCTAAGAAGATGCTCCTCAACAGCCCCCTTCCCTCCCGATACCCCCTGCTCCACCGGTGCCCCTCCTTTCTGGGCTCTCAGCCCTCTGGCCCCAGCTCTGTTGTTTGTTTGAGCTGTTCCTCCTGGAAAGTGGGGGAGGGGGGAGAACCTGCTGGAGTGCAGAGGACCCAGGGAGGCTGCTCACCCTGAAGGGCGTGGGGCCCCCTATCCTTCCTGTTTACTCAGACACATGCCAGGGATCTGTAGCCTCTGGTCTGTCACGCCATGGGCACCCCCCTTCTTGACCCCCCTGTTAGACACAGACATACCCCAGCACTGGGGTGGGGACAGGGGATGACACAAGGTCTGAGATGGCACACCCATCCCGCCCCAGAGCCGGCTCTGTCTTCAGTGCCTGGTTCTTTGACACCGGCCCTCTAGAAGTCACTTTCCCCCAGACGCCCCCTCACGAGCCAGGAAGGCAGCCACCGTTCCTTTAACTCCCTCCAAGTTGTTTATTTAATAATAAAAGAAGGTGTGCACACACACAGAAACCTGGTCTCTCCACCACTCCTCCTGACTCCCTGTAGCGAGTGCGAAATGTAAAAATCTCCCTGTCCCTCCTGGGGACTGAATTCCCACCTCCACCCCCAAACAGGAAAACAAAAGATTAGAGTGTGTACCCTAAAATTTAACCTCAATCGATACCCTCAAAGAAAGAAGCAGGGACTGGGGCATTCACAGAAATGAGAGGAGCCCTATTTTTTTCCAAAAGAGGGTGAAAAGAGAGGTGAACCCCTCTCACCACCAAATAAGTGCTTAGCCCCACACCCAGTCTTTCCCTACTAACTGCCCCAAGCTTAGGAACCAGAGAAATCAGAAACAGTCCCACCTGCCCACCCCGCCCCCCGCCCCCCAGCTAAGTCAGTGTGAGTCTAGAGGTCAGGGATGGTTGAGGTAGAGGGGCTGGCGGGCCGCCCGCGGGACCTGGCCGGCTGCAGAAGCTGGCAAGGGGCCACCTGTGGCATTGCCGGGGGTCGAGGGCGGCTGTTTTCGGAGCGAGGGGGGCACTGTGGAGGTCTTGATGTGAATCACCCTGGTGTCCATGACCTCACACTCGATCTGCATCATCTCCTCATAGTCCCCCGGGGGGCCCCGACCTGACAGGGTTTCTGTGAGAAGGGGAGAGTGAAGGAAGAAGGGGGGCAGATGGGGAGGAGGATCAGAGATGTTAAGGTGAGAAGGGATGAAAGGGCCGGGGTGGGGTGGAGGTCACAGAAGAGGACACAAGAGAGAAAAAATGGAGTGAGTCTACCAAGTTCCCATCACCCCTCTGCTCAGCACCCACCCAAGCACCTTCGGTGAGGAAGGACCCCGGGCCTCGTCCCCCCAGCAGCTCCCTGCATTTCATTCTCCCCCATCCTCCCTACCCCCCCCATTTCCTGATCCTCTCACCATGCATCTAGATCTCTGTGCGCGGCCCCACCCCTCTCCCCAGCTCTCTCCCAACAGCTCATGCATCTCCCTAGTGGAACTCCCCCCTTGCTCAATTTCAGGATCCCACCCCACACCCAGCAGGGAAAGAATTACCATTGGGGGCCATGGCGGGCATCACCAGGGACATCTTGGGCCGAGAGGTCTTGTTGTGGCTAATGGCTGGGAGCAGCAAGTGGTCCTGGGAAACAGAGGGGCCAGGCCGGGAAGGTCAGGAAATGATACCAGACCTGTCCCTGGTCCTACTGCACAGACTCATGCTGAAGACGGACAGACTGCTGGGACGCCTGGGCTGACAGGCTGGGGCAGGGAGGAGGCACTCACCCTTCGGAAAGAGACAACATAAAATGTGTCTTCCCGTCGGTCAATTGCATCCAGAAACTCTGGCTGTGAACGGTCCGGGTGGCGATACAGCTGTAGTTGACCCAAAGAATCCCTAGGCAGGTGGGGAAACAAGATTTGGGAGGAACTAAGCCCAGTGTCCAGGTCACACTGAGGACAGGGAAAGAAGATGAAAGAAAAAGAGAAAGGAGACACCCCATGGACGAGAGTGGCCAATACCACTGATGGCAGTGACGACAAGCAAGGACGGCTTTTCCAAGAGGAACCTCCCATAAATAAGCAACCCCCAACTCACCTTCCTGGGGGGCCGGGGGGTTGGGTGGGGACGGCCTTAACTGGAGGAGGCTTCTTCCGTAGCTGAGACTTCTGGAAGGAGAAGTATCTAAGGATTTGAACAGGGTGAAGGGAAAAGGGAGAGACAGACGGCCCCTGGAAGTTGATGCCACCTCACACCCACCCTTCTACTTCCCACAATCACTCAAACCTCCATGAGACGTCCACTCAAAATCCCCAAGACTCTTAGCCCTTGGCTTTAAGTGGCTCTCCTTAAGCCAGAACCCCCTCCTACCTGTCGCTCTTGGGCTCTCTGGGGGCTCTTCCGCCGGCCTCTCTGGTGGCGCTGGACCCAGCCGCTCAGCTCATCAGCAAGCCTGGGGAAACAGAGGAGGGGTAACATCTCTGAGCTGGGCCAAGAAACCCCCACATTCCTCACCCACACGCAGTAGGGGGAAGAGAGGCAGGGAGAGCTGGTGCTTCGGCATACGACAGCCAGACTGTCTGTGGAGCGCCTCGGAATGACAGGGAAGGAGCACCAGCTGTGACTCCCCCACACCTCAGGGACTCGGTTCGGTTGAAGTGCCGGCAGTCAGAGGTGAGGAAGAGCTGGTCCAGGTCTCTTAACAGCAGCTCCTTGGAGCCCCCGGGGAAGGCTGTCAGATTCCTGGGATATGCAGGGAGGAGGCAATGACCAGATGATGGAGACGACAGTGACGGCAAGAGAGCAATTCCTTGAGGAGAGGCTCTCCTCAAAAAGAAAAGGTAACTTTTAGGCATCACACACCCTCAGCACCCCCAAGAGAGAGCATCCCCTCTTCTCACCTGAAACTTGGTCGGCCTGTGGGACTGAGCTGGGGCTCCTCGGGGACCGGGGAAGAGCCCTGCAGGGCATCAACTCCATGAACCGGCTCTTGCGCTGAGAACTCCAGCAGGTGTCGCCGGGGCCTCGGCTCCTGCCCGCTGGCGCGAGGAGAAGCGGGAGCCAGAGGCGGCTCGCTGATGCTGCGGTTAAGGACAGAGCATGAGGAGAAACTCCAGCTCATCAAGGGGCTGTTTAAGAGCAAGGGCTCTACAGAAAGCCTGCCGGGGCGCCAGTCTGCTCTACCAGACAGACTATTCATCTGTCAGGTGGGAATGAGAGCAGTGCCTACCTCATGGGGTCAGGAAACATGAGCAAGGACACCGCTTGACCTAAACTAGAACCCAGCAAGTACTTCCTGATCACTTTTTATCAACATTATCATCATCAGCTACACCAGGAGATCGCATTTATGAGAGAAATGATGGGACAGGATGGGTACACACTGGTGCTAATGACCCCAGAGCTGTCTGTATGTAAGTGGGATGAAAGGAACTGAGCCAAAGGAGGAAATCGGGCAGCTGTGAAGCTGGGCCCCAATCTGGAAGGTTCTGGGGAGGCAGAAAGGTCTCACCTGACAGGCCCAAAGTTGAAGGCAATGAAGAGAAGGAAGACCATGATGCAGACCACCTTCCTGTTTCCAGACCCTAGCTTGAGCTCGCTGTTCTAAGGGGCAGAAGAAACGAGAGAGGATGAACCCCCCCCCATTCTTTAAGGATCCCCTATTCCTGCGGGCCTCCCAAGGACTGGCGGTCTAACCTCAGCCAGCAGGGCCTCCAGCCGCCGCCGGAGGGCAGCATTCTCCCGGCGCAGCTGCTGGTTGTCAGCCAGCACTGCCTGCAGCCGCGCCTCCAGCCCCTGCAGATATTCTTTCTTCTTCCTCCGTGACTGGCAGGCTGACTCCCGGTTCTTGATCATTCGCTGCTGCCGCTTCAGCAGCTTTGCCTAGGCACCCAGAGGGTCAGAAGGAGAATGAAGAATGGCTGAGAGGGGAAGCATGCCCCCGACTCCAGGGTCTCATCACCCAAAGCTCACGAGTCAAGGCTTTCCTGATGGCTACCCCACAATCAGAGGGATTTTTCTTCACTACTAAAACATTTCAGGGAAGGAACCGTTCTCTCAACCAATCCCTATTCCTCTTTCTCAGATCTAAGAAAAGTTAGATTGTAGAAGGAACTTCCTCCGTCCTGGTTCCTAGTGGAACCTCAGTACCTTTCCTGGGTAGGGTCTTCCTTCTCAATTCTCCTTTCTAGGGCTCTGAGTTTAACTTTGCTATAATTACACAACAGTTTACGTGGTTCCTCCATAGGAAGCAGCCTCCCTCTTGCAATACACCCTTAACACAATATGGCTCCCCTGCCTTTGATTTACTGAGCCCACACTGATCTCTCCATCTGCAGTGATAGCAAACAACAAAGAGTGTATCCTCATCTATATGCAGGGGTCCACTCTGACCTCAGGATCAGGGTGCTTCCTCACTTTAGCTCCCTCTTCATCCCACAGTTCTCTCCCATGACAGACTCCTCTTCCCTTCCCGGAACTGGCCCTACTCCTCCCCTCCCCCACACTCACATCCACTTCAGGGGGGCAGCTGTTCCCAGGCATAGGAGCTGGAACAATGCTCTTCCTCTCAGGCCTAGGAGCAGGTGGGGTTGGCCCCTCAGGCTGGACCTGGATAGCACCTTGGATGAGGACAACTGGGGACACTGGGCAAGAAGAGGTCAGAGAGCTAAAGTCAGGTGGGCTGTTTGTATCCACACCCACACCTGGGCACCCAAGGGTTGGGTCCCTCAATAATTGTTGGCTCTGATAAGGTCAGTCTCCAGCCCGTCCCTTCTTTAGTACCTGGGGGCGGCTGGACAAGAGGCTGCAAAAGGACAGTGGTGCTAGGAGGCACAGCTCTGGGTGGCAGAGGGACAGTGGTTATCACCACGGGTTTGGGCTGCAGTGCTGGCTTCCGGGAGGGCTGGGCTTTGCCTGAAGGAAGGTAAAAGGAAGGAGGGAATGTCAAGAGTACAGACCTCTTGCCAGGTTTCCCAGGTGTGGAAACCTGGGAATTACCTGAGGAGCCACAAGGGGGCAGGTCCCAATTACCTGAGGAGCCATCAGGGGAAGGGCCCATGCTGATCTGGACAGCTCCAAGCGGGGGGCCTGGGACATCCCACAGGAGACACCCTTGAGGGGATGGGGACTCTGTCTTCACTTCCAATACCTCCTCTCCTAGGAAAGCCTATGTGGGGCATTACAGAAGACAGGTGAGGCAGGGAGAGTGTTGAGGAGGAACTGAAGAGAAAGCTGTCAGACCTTTTGAGTCAGGAAGAACTCCCTGGAGGGGGAGTTCCTACAAGGAGGAAGGGGAGTTGACTCTCACCTGGTTGGGGGACTCTGCTGAGAGCAGGGAAGCCTCAGAGTTGATGGAAGAACATGGAGAGACAGGTTCTACCTTGGTCTGGACATCTGTGGGGTGGCATGATGAGAGAAAAAGCTGGGTATCAAATAAACACTGAAGGAGAAAAGGGTTAAGGTGGGGAAATGGGAGACACAGTCATTTCTCTTCGCACCTGAAAACAAAACTATTGTGGTCCTAGGCAGGAGGTGCAGGAGGAGGAGAAGCCATGGAGTTGCTGGTCTCCTCTGGCCTCTTAACCCAGGACTTCCCTTCTTCCCCAGGGGCTCCTTTCATATTTTACACCACTGCTCAGTTTTCCTCAAGGCTTCTGCTTTCCTTCTTTTTTCCTCAGAGACCTTGGCCATTCACAAGAAGAGGCCCAGGCAAGAGCCTGTCTGCAGCCTTCATACAGACCCACACTCCTGACTTGCTGGCTCTCACCTCACCCTGGCCCAGCGCTATCACAGAGCTCCATGCTGACCATGCCAACTCTGCACCTCAACCCTTGCCTGCTCCCCTGTGCCTTGACCCTGACTCCCAAGCTACCTGCTGGTCACTTCCATTCTCCCTCACCTAACTTCAACTGGCCTTAAACAGGACTCACAGCTGGTCCCTTCACACAAATTCCCTTCCTACTCTCAGCACCAAACTGCAAAGTCTCAGTCAGCTCTGAGCCTTCATGGGCTCTGCTACCCCCAAGACTTGCTGTTCACCATGCAGGTGAAATAAAACCCACCCAAGGCCCAGATTCAGCCCAAAGGCAAACAGTCTACACTAAATTTGGTCCATATCACTCATTTTGGTAGGTGATTATCTAATTCCAATATTGCTATTTTAAACTTCAAAGCAATTTCTATTTCTGAATAGGTAATATGGTATAAAAATCCAAAAACACACGACTTCCCTGGTGGTGCAGGGGTTAAAATCTCAGCACTGTCAAGCTATCACCAGTCACTGTGTCATGGTCATGAATTCAATACCCAGCCAAGGAGCTGACCCACATGGCACAGCAGACCTCTCCTGTCTCGCGTGCTGCTCCCCTCAGCAGGTTATTTCAGTAGATCTGCCTGTTCTGCTCCCCACTTTGTGTGTGGTGAATCCTCTCAGTCCCTGCACCTCTGGCCTACACCCCAGTTCTTGTATGCATTAAAAAAATATGCAAAAAAGCAAAGGAAAATTTAGTGAAAAGTGTATCTCCTTCCCTTCCTTGACCACCCATGACCCAGGTCCCCTTCCTCCTCAGAGGCAACCACTATTTGAGCTTTTAATCATCTGTTATGACTCTCATGAGATTCTCCAAAATCAAGGATTATGTCTTGTGCCTCACGCCTATCAAAGTGATGGGTAAAGTACAGGCCCTCAAAAAACACCCAAATAGCAGGGGAGAATCTGATTCCAGTAACCCTATCCTTGGCAAAATTGACATCAATCTTTTTTCTCTTAAAGACTTTTCAATGCTTGTTTTGTTTGT
This sequence comes from Scalopus aquaticus, assembly GCA_004024925.1. Taxonomy (NCBI): domain Eukaryota; kingdom Metazoa; phylum Chordata; class Mammalia; order Eulipotyphla; family Talpidae; genus Scalopus; species Scalopus aquaticus. The sequence continues at coordinate 95,766 of PVIJ01004675.1, read as the reverse complement.
CCTCTTTTTAACTTTTGATAATGTACTGGATATGATCTCCTTGTCCCTCCAATTCTACTCTTCACCTTTCCCTGCCCTGCTCTGAGGCCCGCGAGGAAAACATGCATGGATTGCCTCACTGGGCTCCCTTGCCTTTCAGCTTCTGGTTGAAGTTTAACCAAGGTGAGGCCGTGCCAGGACACCCAGAAGGTTCTCTGAAACCAACAATCACAAGCCCAGCTCTAAATTTATCCTCCTCCCCGGTTCCTCTTGCAGTCTCTACCCAATGAATGGTACCCTCACCCACTGGATGGAAACCCCAGCCAGAAGCCCAGGCATTCTCTCCTATACCCCCCTCCCTCCAATGCCCAGGGATCACTGCAACTCATCCATTCTACTTCATTCTCTCTGCCGTCTTCAAGGCATCCAAATATCTTTTTTTGTTTGTTTTTTATTATTTAAATTACATTTTAATGAAAACACTTTCTCACCGTCTTTAAATAAAAATGACTTGCATTTTTTAAATCTGAAACTGCTCTGGCATTAGACCTTAAATGCCTTGTGGCCCAGAGGGTTTAAAAGCCACCCCACTACTAATTCTCCAGTGCTCTTGAGACACATGTTACCATGTCCTCTGGAGGAAGTCCTTGTGGTAATTTCAGGGGCTGGATTCTCATAAAATGTTTAACTACTCTCAGTTTTGCATTTACTGAAGGGATATTCTTATGAACTTGAGGAGCATGTGCTGCTTCTAATCCAAGCATCTTTATTACATCTTTTTCCCAATGGACATTTTTTTTGACTTTTTATTCCGGTAACAATTTGCTGTTTATGAGGGTGCTGCCGATCCCCACCGTATTTTTCATGAGCTGCAGGTAAAGGTTGAAACACTTTATTTGGAATTTTAATGACTTGGTAAATTTGTGATGAATCTAATCTGTACAAATGAGAGAATCCACACCTTCTGTCTGTCACTGTGTGTAGTCTGCCTGGGGGTCCCTGGACTGCTGAGCACAAAATCCCTGCCATGTGTGGTGACAGTTCTCTTTAGAAGCAACAATTACTAAGTGTTATTCAGGCTGAACTTATGCACCGAGGAGAAGCTGAGCAGGACCACCAAGAGCAACACTCAAATGCTGCCGTCACAGTACCCACACAACCTGCGAATTTGCACCCAACTATCTTATTTGACCAACTACATGAGCCACTTCCTTGGTACTCCCTCTCCTGCCTCAAGTCCTGCCTCTCAGCAACCACTCTCTACTCTGCCACCAGATCTGCCACCAGAGCAGTCTCCTGCTCGATTCTTCCAAGACTCCCGAGTGCCCACAGGATAAAATCTAGGGAGTCCCTTAGCAGAGTCGCCACCTGCTCCTGCAGACTCTGCAGCTGCTTGCCATCCCCAGCCATCCTCACTTCCACTCTCAAGAGGTGCAGGTTCTTTAACACATACACGCCAGTCACCACATTCTTCTGGCTAATTTCTACATGTACTTCAAAACTCAGCTCAGGAAACCCTTCTTCCAGGAGTACATCCCTGATCCAGCCCCAAGCGAGTGACATGCCCCCTCTTAAGAGCTTTCATGGCTCGCTGGGCTCCTCTCTATACTAGAATGACCACAGCTGTGCTGACTGGTACCTGTCTTCTTTCTCTCCCACCATCCTAGATTCTCATCTTTGCATCCTCAGCACCCTGTCCAGTATCTGGTGTAGAATGGTGCTCAATAAATGTTTACTGAACAGACACATCAGAGTAAATAAACTTAATAATGCTGAAAAATAGCACAAGTAATGTTAGTTGTAGAATCTTTGGAGTTAAACAAATGGTATTCTGATTTTTCCACGTTTGAATTTTTTTTTTCTGGTAACATACATTTACAACTAACCGAGACTGACTTTCAAATAACACATACCACTTCACAGATACTGCAAATATCTTATGATAGCAAAATATTCTTAATTCTCCCTCCTGTCTCTTGTATCATTGCTGTCACTAATTTCCCTTATACGTAGATATACGTAAGTGTATATATGCACATACAGTATACACAATTGAATATATACTATTATTTTAAGCCAACTGTTATGAATAGATCAATTACAATTAAGAATAAGAAAAGTGAAAGTTTTTATTTTATCTTTACTCATTTCTTTTTTGATATTCTTTATATAGAGCCAAGTTTCTTTTCCTTTAAGATTTATTTTTATTTATACATACAAGCTGGGGTACAGGCCAGAGGCGTGGGGCAGCAAGAGGGCTCACCAGAGACAGAGTGGGTAGCAGAACAGGCAGATCAGAAATACACTGCTGAGGGGAGCAGCGGGTGAGGCAGGAGTGGTCTGCCGCACCATGTGGGATTCTCCCCGGCCGGGTGTCGAACTCGCGTCGCCGCTGCCGACAGCTCCACAGTGCAGCACTTAACCACTGCGCCACTGGGGAGGCCCTAGAGCCAAGTTTCTTTTTCTAATTTTGAGATTTTATAATTTGTAAAAATTTTGTAATATAACATGGGGGAGGATAAAAGTAACACAAATAATATGCCCTGAAATGCCCGCAAGTTGTTTTGGTTTTTGTTTTTTAATGCAAAGCAGAGCCTCCCGGGTGGCACAAGGGTTAAAGTCTCTGCACTCTCAAGCTAGCCAGCGTAAGTTCTATTCTCAGCCAGGATGCTGACCCACGTGGCACAGCAGACCTCTCCTGTCTCACCTGCTGCTCCCCTCAGCAGTGTATTTCAGTAGATACAACTGTTCTGGCCCCCACACTGTCTCTGGTGAATCCTCTCACATACACACAACCCCCCACACACACACCTCTGGCCTACACCCCAGTTCTTACATACATAAATATATAAAAAAAAAATGCAAAGCAACAGAAGATTAAATCACACAACAGGCTACTAAGAACAAGAAACAGAAAGAAAAACCATCCCCATCTCGTCAGTGCTCCCGACTGTGGTTTCCTATAATCCTCCCTCCTCCTCCAGGCTTTTCCCGGTTACCTGCCATTTCCCCTCCCACCTTTCCCTCTGGTCCTGCTGCCTGCACCCCTGCCCCATCTACACACAACCCCCCACACTCTCTCCCTGCCCTGACAGAAGCCTGGGGTGGGTGGCTGGCTGTTCATACCTGAGGGATCATCAGAAGTGGGACCCACATTGATCTGGACAGTTTCAAATGGGAATGTTGGATCATCTCCCAGGAGGCAGAGTGGGGGTTCCAAGGACTCTGTCTTCACAACCAGCACATCACCTGGGCCAGGGGCCTGGGTGAGAATCAGGGTGAAGCAGGAGGATTCAGAAAGGAAAGAAAATGAGAGAAGGCGTTGAGAGTAAGAGCAAAAACAGAAACTGTAGAGTTTACAAACCATCAGCATCTCCCTAAGCTATCTCTGGCCCCTTGTTCATTCTACTTTAATCCTGGGAAGGTTGGTGAAGTCTCACAATTAATCAAGAACAGTTGCAAAATTCCCAATAGTTAACAACTTTCTTCTCAGCCCCACCACAGCTACCACATAGCTCTTTATATTAAAAAGACTTCTTCTTTCTAGACAACCAGAGTGGAGGTGTAGTAAATGAGGCTATTTAAAAAATGACAAAGGCAGGGAAGAAGCCCCCACATGACTCACAGCACATAAATCATTTCCTCAGCACCTCAGGCTGAAGGGAATGAAGGACACTGCCTGCCTCAGAGAGCAGAAGGAGGGAGATGGCTCTCTCACCTGGCTGGTGGGCTCTGTGGAAAGATGTGATGATTCTGAGCTGAGAGAGGAGGAAGAGCAGGGAGAGGATGGCTCAGACTTCACCTGAAGATCTGGAAAAAAAGTGAGTTAGAAAACAACTAGGAAGCAGAGTCTAACAAGAGTCCAAAAAGTGTCCAAGGACCTGGGGGTGAGCACCCCTCACCATGGCAAGGGGGAAGAAACACATACAAGGGGTTAGAGGCAGGAGCACCAGGCACTCAAGTGGAGAAGATACCCATGACAGTGAAAGTTATGTAGTTCCTGGGAAACAGTGGGAAGATGAGGGTTTCCGAGAGGATGAGGGAGTCAAAGGATCTTACCTGGGAAGATAGGCAGGGAGTCCCACGGGGGCTCAGGGGGGCTGACATCCATCCCCAAGTCCAGGGAGCTGCTGCCAAACTGAGTAAGGGATACTATTAGACTGCAGAAGTGTGAGGAAAAAGGGGTGGCTCCAAATGAGCTCTGATCTGGGGATGAGTCCTGGTTCTGGGACCACTCCCACCCACCAAGGCAAGGCTGGGGGTACAATACCGGAACATCTTGCTCCTGACAACGGAAAAGTTGCGCCTGCTCCTCCTCGGCCACTTCATCTAGGCCAGTGTACAAGGTGCTGTCTGCAAGGAATGCGGAGTGTCAGAGGGGTTGCGGCGATGCAGCTTATAGATCTACACACAGGTCTCACCCCATTCCTCATTGGCTCGGCTCAGCCAGACCCAACGCCCGCCCACTGGAAAAGTGGTGCGTACAGCCAAAGAACTTCAGCCCCTCCCTCTCCGACCCCGGAACAACTCGACGTTTCCGCATGGGGCGGAGGTCTTCCTCAACTCCTGCATCACCCCAAAAGCACAACGAAACCCCCTGCTCCGCCCTCCTTTGGATGATAGATTCCCTATTTGCCCAGCCGTCCTCTTTGGGCCTTTGCTTCCTTCCCGAGTGCCTCAGGGGCACTGTATGCTACAGCCCTCTACCCTCCCCCAAGGCCTCATTTCGCAGACCCCAGTCCTCCGGGCTCAGCAAGTTGTCGGTGAAAAAACGCGTCGGGTCCGCAATCTCGCTGAGGAGCATCAGCTCCGCCATCTTTCCCCCCCCCCACCCCCCAACCATAAGACGGTTCCCAAGGCCCGCCTCTCCCCGTCAACTAATCAGTTGACTCTGGAAAAAGCGGGGGCGTCCCGGAAGCCCTACCGACCAGTAAGAGAACTAGGTGCTGAGCACATGACTCAATAAGAGGAAGTGGCTGTGTAGGCCGGGCCAATGGGAGCACGGCACAAAGAGGAAAGCACTTTCCCAGTACCGGGCTGCAATCTTTGCGCATGCGCCAAACCGGCTCCGCGCTAGAGAACTTGGGAGATGTAGTTCCTAGCATTTAAAGGGCCGCCATCTCCCCCAGCTACTCCTAAATTTAGAAGTTTAGGCAACTTCTAGTTATCTTCAGAGAGCCCCTCAAAACACGTGACACATACGGGTAGTACACGTGACACATACGGGTTTTTAATGAGAAAAAAGGAAAGAGGCGCACCGAGATCACTGCTACCTGCCCTAAGAATGCAGAAGCTGAGAATGGATTATAGGCTGAAACCCTCTCTCTCGTCACCCCCAAAATCTCACAGCACAGACCACAATTCACAGGCTCCTGTCTCTTTTAAGGTTTAAACTTTAATCAGCCAAACATCTTGCGCAGACCCTGAGCCAGCCCTTCATCCTGTTTCTTCGCCTTAATTATCACCTTTCCCAGCTCCTCCTGGGCGGCCCGGTTTTGGGGATCTAACGCCAGCACCTTCTTGAAGTCAGCAGTTGCTTTGTCCAGGTTCCCAAGGGCAGCCTGGGCAACGCCCCTTCGGTACAAAGCCTTTAAATGGTCGGGCTCCCGCTCCAGCACCCGGTCACAGTTCTGGGCTGCCAAAAGGGGCAGTCCTAGCAGCAACTGACAGGCAGCCAGGTTGGCGTGAAGGGCAGTTCGTTCTGGTGAGCCAGGAGGGGGTAAAGTCAGCAGCAGCCGAAGAGCTCGACCATAGCATCGGGCAGCCCCTTCAGGGTTACCAGCTCGAAATAATTCTGTGCCCCTTGCACGTTCTTCCTTGGCCAGGGCCTCCTTTTCGCTGGCCTCCAGTTCCCAGGAGTCCCGCCCCTGAGTGAAGGAGGCCAGTGTGAGTCTGACAGGAGGCCCGGAGTACCCAGGGAGGTGAAGCTCTGCCTCCTCTCCTTGACACATGGACTCCAAGCATTTCTCTATGAGCTCCCCCCAAGTTTCCTCCCTCCATGGACCTAAACCCACAGTTAACTCTGTTGAGCCCTCTGGCACTCCTGACCCAAAAGGAAGCCCAAAAACCAATACCCGGCAGACAGAGCCCAGCTTGGGTTTGTCCAAGCCTTGGCCACGGGTAATTATCTTCTTGACAAAGCTCCCATCGGGACAGTGCCAGAGATCAGAAGTTTGAAGGGATTCTGGCATCTCACTGGCTGATCCATGAAACTTATCAGAGTCTCCTTCAAGTCCAGGAGCCAGTTCTCCAGTCCCTTGAGGGTTCTCTAGAATTTGACTGGCTGGATCTGGACTCACTCGCAACTCAAGGATTTCAGTAGGAGGGACTTGGGGCTGCTGCCTAATCTGAGTAGTCGAATCGAGTTTCTTCGGGGTTTTTTGCCCCCATAGTTGTGACTGAGAGGTATTCGTCTCTCCCACTGGATTGACTGTAGGCGTCTCCATTCATCCGCCTGGTCCTCTCCACCGTGGATAAACAGTTTTGGTAGGGATAGGATGGGCCAGGTTTTGATCAGCACCTTAAAAGAAAAAGAAAGAAAGAAAGAAAAAAATCAAGACAATGCCAATAGCAGGATTCTTATTTTCCGTCTTCTGGGAGACCCGGCCCTTAACGTCCTATTAGTGGTATGGGGTTTTCGGTGTTTGTTTGTTTGTTTTCCTCCTCCAAAAATCTTTGTTCTGCTGGAAACTCCATTCCACCCCGAGCAGATCCAGAACTATAATTTCCACAATTCGCTGCGGGTCGGGGAGCCGCCTTAACTACGGATACCCGATCGGGTCAAAAACTGCAGGAGCGGCCGAAACGCATAGCCTGGTAGCAATTGCCAGATTCGGAGTCACCTCTCCTTCCGAAGCTAAGTGCTTACTGCCTATGGTCTTCTGAGTCTGGCTCTAGATGATGAGGACGGCCGGGGGGATCCAGAGGCTGCGGGAAGACACCTGACAGCTCACCCTGGAGCCCGCGAGACAGCAAATCGAGTCAAATTCCTGGCAGCCAATGAGGAGGAAGAAGTCTGGTTTGTAGCCCGCCTTTAGGCCGTGACTTCATCCCACCCCCACCCCACTACCCGGAAGCTCTAAGCCTTAGCAACCGAACTGGGCCGTGTCGAACCCATGGAGGCGAGGTCTAGCTGGCCAGGTTACTGAGAGCCGGTCTGGAGAACCGGGGCGAATGAGGCTGGTGGTGAATGATACCCGCAGCAGGACGATCCTTGTACCTGACGACCTGAGGCCCACCTGTGCTGTTCTTATCCCGATGTTGGGGACACCCAGCAGCGCCTTGTCTGCCCCGTGTGCTGCAAGATAAATCCTCAGAATTCTTCCTTCCCAACTGACCCTCTCCTTGGGGGACCACCTGAAGTGTCTTACCAGTCCCCTCATATTCATCATTGCCTTTCAGTCTCTTCTTCCTCAAGAAACTTAATGATTTTCAAATGTTGATATGCGTAAATATCATCTGGGAAAATTGTTAAGGTGCACATTTTGATTTAGGACGTTTGGGGTGAGGCCTGCAATTCTGTAAGCTTCTAACAAGCTCTTGGATGATATACTGTTGGTCCACAGACCACACTTTGAAGAACTTGATTCTAGTTTCTTCCCTTTCTCCTGGCTCTGTGCCCCTTCACTTTGGCCTAATTTCACATATGTAACTGGTATAACACGCTCCACTGGGTGTATGGGTGGAAAATTGGTCCTCTTCCTCCTAATAAAGATGTAGCCTCCTTCTGTGATTCAGTCTTGTTTGTCCAGCTCCCTGCAAAGGCTGAGCCATCACAGATCTTCAGTGAAGAATTCCATGCAGCATCTCACTTTGGCTCCCTCCTGAGTTTGCTTTCTAAAAGCATGCCATTGCACCCCAGGCAGCAAAGAGCCAGGAGAGGAGGGAGTTTCACCATTAGAGGCCCTTGTGTCAAAAACAGTCTTCTCCCTGTTTTGTGTTGTGCCTGGGGTCACTACCCTACACTTTTTTCCTCAAGTTTTTTTTTGTTTTGTTAAAGATTTATTTATGCAGGGCCTCCCTGGTGGCGCAGCGGTTGAGCGCTGCGCTGTGGAGCTGTCGGCAGCGGCGACGCGAGTTCGATGCCCGGCCGGGGAGAATCCCACATGATGCGGCAGACCTCTCCTGCCTCACCCGCTGCTCCCCTCAGCAGTGTACCTCTGATCTGCCTGTTCTGCTCCCCACTCTGTCTCTGGTGAACCCTCTCGCCGCCCCATGCCTCTGGCCTGTACCCCAGCTTGTATGTATAAATTAAAAAAAAAAAAGATTTATTTATGCATACAAGAACTGGGGTATAGGCCAGAGGTTGGGGCGGCGAGAGGCTTCACCAGAGACAGAGTGGGGAGCAGAACAGGCAGATCAACTGAAGTACACTGCTGAGGGGAGCAGCAGGCAAGGCAGGAGAGGTCTGCTGCGCCATGTGGGAATCTCCCTGGTCGGGGATCAAACTGGTGCTGCAGTGGCTGCAGATAACTTCATAGGCTGAGACTTAACCCGTTGCGCCACCAGGGAGGCCCTCCTCAAGGTTTATTTCTCAGTTCTGTGCAGGAGCAACTTTAGTCTTCTGCCATCTCCCTTCCCCTACAGGTAAATACTGTGATTCTTGGAATTCCCTGGCTCCTGTTGAAAATTAATCCACTTTTTCTCCCTCCCTCTTCCCCTTTCCATTTCAGAGATTTCTAAAAAAAGGCAGAAAGTCTAGGTCTAATTACACCCTAATTCCCAAAGATTGCTAATTTGTGCTATGTGTGCCTTAACTGAGAGATCCCCTCTAATGGCCTTTCAAAGATCAGTTTCTCTCAAGTATAAGAAACTGTACTCTGCTACAAATGTATTGCTTTGTAACATTCTCTAATTTTTTTTTCTGTGTATGTTTCAGTTCCAACACACTAGGTTTCTTTTGTGTCTTACCTTCTCCAGTCACTCATTTAACAAGTATTTATTGAGTATCTGCTGTGTTCCTGGCAACAAGCTAGGAACTGGTGATACATAGATGAATAAGAGAAACAATCTCTGCTCTCATGGAACTTAGAGTCAGTCTTGCCCAGGAGGACAAGCCATTATAATGGTGCAAAGAAGTGTGAGCGCTCCTATGAGAGTGAGTGAAGGGTTAGGGAATATTCCCTGAAGATCAGACATTTTTGCTGTCATTTAAAGAATGAGTTAGAGGGCTCTCTGGTGGCGCAGTGGGTTAACTCGCAGCACTATGAAGCTATCCAGAGCTGCTGCAGCACAAGTTCGATCCTTGACCAGGGAGCTTCCCACATGGTGCAGCAGACCTCTCCTGTCTTGCCCGCCCTCTGCTCCCCGCTCTGTCTCTTGTGAATCCTCTCACCCTCCATACTTCTGGCCTACACAAGCTTGTGTGCATAAATAAATACATCTTTTTTAAAAAATAAAGAATGAATTAAAACTGAACCTGGAGTGGGGGTGAGGGGACCTCAGAGAAGACACCAATAGAACCAAGCAAACACTGAAATCAATTAAATGATTATCTGTGTCTTTCGGTGATCTTTTTGTAGGAGAAAGGAAGTTGGGCATGTAGGTAATTAGTTAGAGCCACTAGGGCTGCAGCCTTGAGACAGTATTCTGAAACAAGCTGAAATGAAGGACATTCTGTAGGTTGCCCTGCACCATGCAGCAACACCTGTGTGAGCTAAGGTCAGCCCCATCTGCACATTCCATGAGCCAGATATTCTCCGGCCACGGAAACACTGGCTCCCCGCCTCCGCAATCAACTAGATAAGAACCTGTCTGGAAATCCTGCCAACCCAAAAAGTCACAACACAGAGCACTAATCCCCCGACACCACCACCCCCCAGAACACTAACCCCCTTTATTTCAAATAAAATATATAAATAAATCCATGCTTCTTGCCGCTAGAGGCTACCCATTGTCTATTGGGTAGGACCAATAGACAGGAGGACCTTCCTGTCCTCCTCCTTATCTGACAATAAATTTCTTGCTTTTCTGCCTGACTCTAGTCTCAAGGTTGAAATCTTTCCTCACCAAGACAAGAACTGAGCAGCCACCTTGGAGTCCAGCTCCTGGACTCCGGGTCCAACTCACATTCACAGTTGTGATTATAAAAACAAACACAGGCACTGACACTCCTAAAAACACAATCCAAGAAGGAAATATTTTGACTTTTGAAAAGATCTGTCAAAGTGAAAACATAAAGTTTATGTTTTATAAGAGGACTCAGAAGTCCCCAGAGCAGACCCGTGTAGATCTGCTGCTCCCCCACCCCTCCCCACCAGCCCAGATCTGAACTTGAGAAACACAGGACTGACCCACAGAAAGGGGTCAGACTCAGAGATGGAAAAGAAGAGGTCTTTCGGGCCTCCCTGGTGACATAGCGGTTGAGCGCTGTGCTGTAGAGCTGTCGGCAGTGCGCGATGCGAGTTCGACGCCCGGCCTGGGAGAATCCCACATGGTGCGGCAGACCTCTCCTGCCTCGCCCGCTGCTCCCCTCAGCAGTGTATTTCTGATCTGCCTGTTCTGCTCCCCACTCTGTCTCTGGTGACCCCTTTCCCTGCCCCATGCCTCTGGCCTATACCCCAGCTTGTATGTATAAACAAATAAATCTTAAAAAAAAAAAAAAGAGGTCTTTCCATGAATCACTGCTGCGTGAATGTGGACTGGCTCGCACTGCTTGCTCTCTCCCATCTCCCTGCCCCTGGGTCTCACCGTGCCAGGCTCTCAGCTCTCAGAGGATTATCACCAACGAATCAAGAAGAAGGAGAACAAACCAGGACGGTTATATCCCCAGGTCTAGCTAGAGAATGTGGAATGAGAGGAAGACACATTTTTAAAAAAGGATGACAAGTGGAAAATTGCTTACCTGTTGGGGTGGGGACTGAGGAATGAGCATGAGGACTCTTTCCCTTAAAGATTTGAGAATAAAATGGGAGAGGAGCAGTTATGAAGGAAAGAAATGAAAAGGAATTTTTCCCCAAGTGACTGGATTCAGTCCCATTCTATTTGCTCCTGTAACCTGAAGTCCGGAGCTCAGGCCACCTGTCAGTAAATGCCAGTAAAATAGACACAGAAACTGAATCTTTAAGTCATGCTTTAATCAGACAGCTGGCAATCTGGAAGACAGGGGGTTAACACCCTAAGAAACCGCCTTCACATTTCATTTCCAGCTGGCTTTTTATAGTGAGCTGAACAAAAAGAGTTCAGCAGTGAGCAGGCCTTCACTGCTGCCAGGAGATTGTGATGTGCAGCCCCCAGAGCTCCTTATCACCCTCCTGGACACCTGGCCTCAGGCTGGTCCCGCTGTGCTGAGGCTGGTCTTCAGATAGCCCTGGATCCCCACTTTCCTCCAGATGTGTCCTTGGGCTGGAAAATTAACTCAGAGCAGACGGGCCAAATACTAACGTGTTTGTGCAGATTTCTTACTGTACCATGTGTGGTGTCTTACCCAATCCCCACCCCCTCCTAGTCCCTTTCACTCCCTCTTCCTTTGTTCTTGCAGGGACTAAGCTTACCAACACCAAATTGCATGGATGCAACTGAGACATGACTTTCCTTGTGCCTAACACATTTCCACAGCCTCAGGTGAGAAGGATGGAAGAGAGGAGTAGAGGTTCCAGAAACCTCTGGTAAGAGTGAGATTATGTGACACTCTGGATAAAAAAAAAAAAGTCAGAGATATCTGGGAGAATAGAAATACTTGAGGGTCATTGATTTTGCTATCTGTGGTTATGGAATATAAATCTTCTGGAACAATTTTGCCCTCGAAGTAATTAAAGGGGGCACTTCATGCCTACTGAAGATTGGTGTGAGAGAAAGCCTCATTTTTGACAGTTTTCTGAGGATTATTTGTAAATAATTATTTTGCACTCCTCCTGGAATCACTTTCTTCCCAAGCACCCCCCTTCCAAGGTGACTGAGAATCTGGCCATATTCTGCTCCCCTCTTGCCCTAGCTCATGAGAGCATAGTTTTGCCTTCATTAAAAATCTAACTGGATGGCAGAGCCTGAGGAAATGATTCAGGGATTGGTGCAAGGCAATCTGTGAGCTGGTGGTTGTTCCATGTTGCCACCCCACATGCAGAGCATATGGCACTTGCCCTCTAAATGGGTGAGACTTTCTTCCTATTCATTAAATAATCCTGGGCCTCCCTGGTGGCCTAGGGCTTAAGTCTCAATGCTATCACCTCTATGGCCTGAATTTGATCCTTGGCCAGGGAGCTGACCCACATGGCACAGCAGATCTCTCCTGTCTCACTCGCTGCTCCCCTTTGTAGTGTATTTTATTAAGTCCACCTATCCTGCTCCCCACTCTGTTTCTGGTGAATCCTCTCACACACAACCCCCCTCACCTCTGGCCTACACCCCAGTTCTTCTACACATAAATAAATTTTAAAAATAATAATCCTTAGTGATGTAGATTTTGAGAGTTGATGTAAAGTGGGATTCTTGGGTTCACTTTGAGAAAGGTTTCACCAGAGCTCCCCCTTCAGCGGCACATAGCGAGTTTCTCCAAGGCACAGAGTCATTGAATATGTTTGAAGAACAAGTTTATTGAAGAAGGAGACAGAAGAGAGAGCACTCACATAGGCAGGAGTGGGCAGGAAGAGCTGCTTTGAAAGGGACAGGTTTGCTAAGGGAGGCCTGTGTGGTTGCAGGTGGGCAGCCCTGAGGAGAGCTGCTGCTGCTGAGGAATAGAGAGTTGGTGGAAAGAGGCACCTGCATAGGCACAGGTGGGCAGACAGAACTACTGCTGCCCCAAGCCAGTGCAGAGATCGCACTTATATAGTTTTCTCTTAGGGAGGGGCTCGCACCTTCCAGGATTGGCTTGCTTGTTGTTAATCAGTATTAGAAAGGGACCAAGAGTGTCCTGACACTCCTTACACACCCTATAGCTTCTTATACTTATTTGAGGTGATCATGTTGATCCCTCCTACCCTCACCCCTGTGTGGATCTAATCTTGTGATCCTGTCTCCTCCATCACTTAGTACTCAGAATTCATCAATGAAACTTGGAGATAGGGCCTCCCTGGTGGCACAACAGGTTAAGCTCAGTGCTGCGGCACAAGTTCAATGCCTGGCCAGGGAGATTCCCACATGGCACGGCAGACCTCCCCTGCCTCGCCCGCTGCTCCCTCAGCACTGTATTTCGGTCCATCTGCCAGTTCTGCTCCCCACGCTGTCTCTGGTGAATCCTCTTGTTACAGGGCAGGCAGAGGGACACCCCTGAAACACCAGATCTGCCCTGTTCTAAATGGGTTCTGCCATCCGCCGCATCAATACAAAACATATAGGACCTTTTGTGGAAAGAAACTTTAATACAACTAGAAAGGACAGGGAAGACGAATATATTTTCTAAGTCAAGCACCCAGTGTTATCCAACTCCTCATGGGTAAAAGTCCACCCAAACAGGATTGTCCCAAAGCAAGTCTCGAAAGCCTGCCACAAGTCTAGAACAGCTTTTGGCAGGGACCCACACATAACGGTCAGAAACAGCCAGACAATTCTGGGAGGAACAGAACAAAATCAAAACCAAAATCAACACAGCCATCGTTAACCTCCCCATGGGTCTCTCACCCATGTCTGTTTCATTCAGTCCAGGCCAGTGCAGCTTCTTTACAAGTTTCTCTGCTCCTTGGGCCTCTTCTGGCTCTCCATCCTTCTTCATCTCCTCCTGTCTTCTGTGTTCTGTCTCCTCTGTGTGTCTCCTCTGTGTGTATCCAGTCTCTCTCCTCAAGATTCTTATATCCTGCTCAATTCCACCCTACCTTGGGTGGGACAGGAAACCTGAGACACACCCTTTTTCCTGGGGACCACCCTGTTATACTCTCACCACCCCACACCTCTGGCCTGCACCCCAGCTTGATTGCAAAAATAAAATAAATCTTTTAAAACAAATAAGTAAAAAATTAAAAGTTCAATTTAAAAAAAGAAAAGAAAAGAAACTTGGAGATAAATACAAAGATCCTCATTAGTAGCCTAATAAAGGCAAAGAGTGTGTTTAAAATAGGAAAAAAGTAAACAGGTAAAAATGGAGCCCTTCCGCAACGGATTAAATGCAGCACTATGAAGTTATCCAGAGCCACTGCAGCACGAGTTCAATCCCCAGCCAGGGAGCTTCCCACATGGCAGCAGACCTCTCTTGTCTCACCAGCTGCTCCCCTCAGCAGTGTACTTCAGTAGATCCACCTGTTCTGCTCCCCGCTCTGTCTCTGGTGAATCCTCTCACCACCCACACCTCTGGCCTACACCCCAGTTCTTGCATGCATAAATAAATAAATCTTTAATTAAAAAATAATGGAGTCCTTCATGCTGGGCCCCCACCCAAACTTAATACATATTGCAGTTTCAACCTCTCCCAAAAGTGTAATCCTAAACCAATCAATCTGGAGTGTCCTAATCAACATCACTGAGGTCATCTGCATGACAGACTCCTCCCTCCCCTCCCCCACAAAGGTGACAGGATCTCTTCTCAAGCTGATGACTTTGTCCCACCCTCTTTCTGTCTACAAATACTCTCCATTTTGTATAACCCTTGCTGTATCTAGATGGGAATGTATGAATCCTTTCAAACAGTGAATTACATTTCTAAAACTGAATTTTTTTTTAACGTATAGTTCAAAAAAGCTGCAGGATCAAGGGTGAAGGCGGTAAGTAGCAGGGAAGTTACTTCCAGTTGGGAGTGCGATCTGAAAAGAAACCCAGAGGGTTGAGCCTTGGAGGATGGCCATTATTTTGACCAACAGAGATAAAGGGAGTCATTGCAGATGGAGGAAATAGCACAAGGAAGGAGAGATAAGTAAAGTCACTTCACACCCAGTGTTATTCATCTCCCCAGCTTCTCAAGCTCAGCTTTCTTGAGTATTCCAGTACCCTCTCTGCTGCCCTGTCACCAGGCATGGAGCTAGCTGGAAGTTTTACACCCTCACATTCTCCTACAATCCATGCTCACCACATGGAACCATATGCTGCGCTAGTCTCTGCCTTTTATCATCAGCATGGGAGACAAAAATGCTAGCTTCCAAAGGCTAAATAAATTTTCCCTTCTGTTTAGCTGGTGATTTCTGTGGGTTTTTTTTTTTTTAATTTCTGTTGGAATTTATGTCAAAATTGTTCCTCCTCTTCTCAAAGCATCTTGCTTGTGCTTCCCTAGTAGGCAGGGTTTTTGGGCAGAATGAGGCCATGAAAGACAGTGTTTTGCACAGAGAAATGTTTCATCGTGAGAGCTCCTTGACCACGCATTATGACCACAGTACCAGGCCTTGTACTGAGTGGCTCATGTATATCACTTCATTTTCTCTTCACACAATACAACTTTAGTGAGGGCTTCCTCTGTGCCAACCACTGTGCTAGGTTCTGGAAAAAAGGCAGTGCCAAAAAGCCCTAGATCACTATAGCTTATATTCAAGTGAAGATAATTAGCAATAAATATCAATCAGTAAGATAAAATGTCAATTTTTGTCAGCAAGGTAGTACTTGGTAAACAAGTAAAACAGGACCTCCCTGGTGGCCTAGGGGTTAAGTCTCAGCACTATTACCCTTATGGCATGAGTTTGATCCCCAGTCAGGGAGCTGACTCACATGGCGCAGCAGACCTCTCCGGTCTCGCTGGCTGCTCCCCTCAGCAGTATATTTCAGTAGATCTGCCTGTTCTGCTTCCCACTCTGCCTCTGGTGAATCCTCTCACACCCTGTGCCCCAGTTCTTCTATGCAATAATAAATAAAATCTTAAAAATATATAAGTACATCAAAAAGTAAAAATAAATATGTCAAGCAGTAACAAGTGTTATGAACATAAGGAAGCAGGGAAAGGGAATGAGTGGATAGAAAATGTCCTAGGTGTGTGTGGTGCTGTTTTTAATGGAGCGATGAGGAAAAGCCTCCTTTGTGCAAAGGCAGAAATGTGAGGGAGTAGGCATGCAGATTTCTGAAAGAGTGTCCAGGAAGAGAAAAACAAGAGTGCATAGTCTCTGAGGCAGGAAATAATTGGGTTTTATGCTAAATTTATAGCTAGAAAAATAACAAGGAGGCTAGAGTGGGTGGAGCAGAACCAGTACAAGAAAGAAGGAATGAAGTCAGAAAAGTGAAAAGGATGAGGCCAGGTGGGCTTCACAGGCTAAGGTATGGGTTTTGGCTTTTGTTCTAAGTGTGAGTGATAGCATCTGGTAATTTAAAAGATCACTTGCTTTCTGCATGAGGGAAGGACTATATTAGTCAAAATGGAAATAGCGATTAAGGGACTAGTCAAGAGACTATGTTGTCACTCAAGCTGGAATTAGGGTAGAGGAGACCACCAGAGTAGTGTCCACAGTCCTCCAACATATAGGAATCTGGAAGAGGAATAGGAACTGCCAAGAAAGACTCTGAAGGCATCTAATAAAGAAGTGGAAATACTTTCTTAAGTTTGGATCCAGAAGGTGTATTTGAAGTAGAGAAGGCATTTCAAGGAGGAGGGAACAATAAGCTGCTTGCTGGTGGGTCTAGACCAGGGTTTCTCAACTTTGGCAAATATATTACAAAGCAATTAAATCAGCATCATGCAGCTTAAGAAATAAATTCTTCCTGCTATTGTTGAAGCTTCTTTTGTGACCCTCTCCACTTAAAGAATTCTCCTCCCACAGAGGGGTAACCACTACATAGGTGAGGTTTTTTTCTTCTCAAAGATGAGCTATATTATTACAGAGTGACTGAATGGTGATGGGAATGTTTCAGCAAAGTGGGAAAAACTAATTACGCAGGAGAAATGGGGGGTAATATCACAAGTCCCTTTTCTGAACAGGTGAGGAAGGATGGGATCTCAGGGCACAGCTGCTGAGGGGGCTGGGAGCAAGTCAGCTTCTCTGCAGCGACAAGAGGGGGAGGGGTGGGGAATTGAATACTTTAGAGAGGCCTGGTAGACTTGAAAGTGGGGCCATGAGAAAGTTCTCTTCTGAAAGTTTCTATTTTCTCTCTGAAGTGGGAAGAAAAGTAATACCTTGTGAACTCATGGTCTCAGATTTGGGAAATGTGAACCAGCTGGGGATATGGGCTTGACACCACACAGAGGGCCTATAGGAAGTGAGACTAGTCAGTATGACTGTGCTTTTCCCCAGATGCAAGTCAGTTGTTCGGTACAGGTGTGGAGCAGGAGGAGTTAGATTTAGCCAGGGATTAAAATGCATGGGAAGATCTCCCTGGTGGTGCAAAGTTAAGTCTCAGCACTATTAAGCTATTGCCAGCCACTGTGGCATGGGTTCAATCCCTGGCCAGGAAGCTAACCCACATAGTGCAGCAGATCTCTCCTGTCTTGCCTGCGGCTCCCCTCAGCAGTGTATTTCAGTAGATCTGCCTGTTCTGCTCCCAACTCTGTCTCTGGTAAATCCTCTCATCTCTCCCACCCCCTGCACCGCTGGTCTACACCCCAGTTCTTGTAGGCATAAATAAAATGCATGGGAATGAGGGGGGGAAGAATACAGGACAAGGGCTGAGAGGTACTTATGGTATTGAACCTTGGACTCTACACTGGGTAATGAGGGAGATGAAAAACTGAAGAACTCAAACAGCAATGAAGAATGAGAGTGAGAGTGGATGGGAGATCTGATAGGATTGAAGAATTTTTGGAATGAGGGTACCGGGCAGAAGAGGGAATGACAAGAAGAGACTGAAGAGATTTTGGTGGCGCAGGAGTTACTGATGACAACCAAGCTGAGATGTGACAGAGAGAGTTGGGGGGCGGAAGGGGAGCAGGGAAACGCCAAACGCCACTGCAAGTGAGAAAGACAAGGAGCTGACCTGGGTGCTGGACGGTTATCGACATGGATACTGAAGTTTACAAAAATAATGAAATAACAGGAAGAGAGGGAGAGAGGAAAGCAGTAAACCAGGTATTGAATCTTCAGTGAGTGAGGGGGAGTGTTGAGCAAGAATCCAGTCATGGGCCTCCCCGGTGGTACAAGAGGTTAAGTCTCAGCACTATGAAGCTGTCTGCAGCCACTAAAGCAAGAGTTCGATCCCCAGCCAGGGAGCAGATCCACATGGTGCAGCAGACCTCTCCTGTCTCATCAGCTGCTCCCCTCAGCAGTGTATTTCAATCTGCCTGTTCTGCTCCCCACTCTGAATCTGGTGAATCCTCTCACCCCTCACACTTCTGGCCTACACCCCAGCTCTTATATGTATAAATAAAATTTTCAAAAAGAATCCAATCATGGGGCATAAGGGCTCCCAAGTAGATAAGAGAGGGGAGGGATTTGGTGTAAGTTGGGAGAAGAATCCCACTGAAATATGCTTCCTAGGAGAGGTCTCTAGGGCAGGTGAAAAGATCTGAGAGGAGTTAATTTCACTCACTTCCTCTATCTAATTCCTTTTGACTTCATTGAGTTTAAAGACTGATAGAAGAGGTTTTATCTGAAAACCAGAGATTAGTCAAATTTGTCTCCTGTCTTCAAGCAGCTCACAAGATAAGGTGAGTACATCAAACTCTCTGGTGAGAAGAGATAGAGAGAAAATGCAGATATGTGAACGTCTGGGTAGATTCTAGACCCAGATACCTTTCGCCTAAAGAAAGTTGCTCTGTTGAGATATAACTTTCACCTCTCCCCTCCCCCTTGTAAGTGCTTTTAAGGTTGGGATTCCCAGCCCTGGCTGCTCTTGGGAATCACCTGGGGATGCCTTAAAAATATTGATGCCCTCATCCCACCCCCAGAGATTCTGATTTAATTGGGTGAGGATTCCACATGGGCTTTGGGATTTTAAAATGCTCCCCAGGTAACTCTAATGTGTGTTCTGGGGTGAGAGTATTGCTCCAAGGAGTGCCTGGAGGTCGGTGTGAAAACCTACTTCCTTAGTCCCACCTGTACAAGAGACTCTTCCTTGCTGAAGTAAGGGGTGAATTCATCTGGTTTTGAAGGATAAGTATAGTTTGACCAAGTCGAGAAGGTAGGAGGGAGCTAGTTCTTAATTAAGGATGCTTGGAAAATGGTGCTGTTAAGAGAGACAGGGAAGCAGGTTTTCAGTGGCATTTCATCAGTTTGGTTTGGGACATGCTGAGTTGTGGGTCTGCTAGAATCCTAAAGTTACTTAAGTCGCAATTCTGGCTATGCAGTTCAGCCTTATCAGTACAGAGCCCAGTTAGGCCAAGTCAAACAATCAACCATTGACACCACAGAGGAGTCTCTTAAGTCAAAGGAGAGAAGGATGATTAAATCTCCTAGGACATGAGTATGCATTAGGAGGCGTGGCCAGAAACGCCTGGGAAGCCGTTGAGTGATGTATATCTCTATGTCCCAGAGAGTTTCAGCAAAATGCATTGTTGACAGGAGAAAGGGTGTGTCCTAGATTCCATGTCCCGCCCAAGGTAGGGTGGAACTGAGCAGGGTATAAGAAGCTTGAGAAGAGAAACAAACACAGAGGACACACACAGAGGAGACACAGAATACAGATAGAAGACAGGAGGAGACGAAGAAGGATGGAAAGCCAGAAGAGGCCCAAGGAGCAGAGAGACTTGTAAAGAAGCTGCACTGGCCTGGACTGATTGAAATAGATATGGGTGAGAGACGCATGGGGAAGTTAACGATGGCTGTGTTGATTTTGGTTTTGATTTTGTTCTGTTCCTCTCAGAATTGTCTGACTGTTTCTGACCCTTTTGTATGGGTCCCTGCCAAAAGGTATTTTGGTTCCTCCCAGAAATGTCTGGCTGTTTCTGATCCTTATGTGTGGGTCCCTGCCAAAAGCTGCTCTAGACTTGTGGCAGGCTTTCGAGACTTGTTTTGGGCCAATCCCGTTTGGGTGGACTTGTAGCCACGAGGAGCTGGATAACATTGGGTGCTTAACTTAGAAAATATATTCTTTGTCTTCTCTGTCCTTTCTAGTTGTATTAAAATTTCTTTCCACAAAAGGTCCTATATGTTTTGTATTGATGCGGCGGATGGCCGAACCCATTTAGACCAGGGCAGGTCTGGGGTCTCGGGGGTGCCCCTTTCCCTGCCCTGTAACAACAAGACTGGCGCCTAATATGAAGACTAGGTTATCAGACTTTAACCTGTGGGCCATAAAACTGGGCTATAAATGCAGACTCCGCAAAGGTTTAGACAAACATACATACTTCTTCCTAATTATTTTCTCCTTATCCTCTTACCCTGAGAACCTGATTCTGTAAAAAACTCTCACTAAATAAAAAGGCCAAGTTCTGCCTTCTTGGCAGCATCTTGCCATAACAGTTTGCTCCATGAGTCCCGTGTATCAGTGTGGTATTGCCTGACGCAACACTGAGTTTATTTTATTTAGTTTTTTTTTAAAAAAGATTTATTTATTTATGCATACAAGAGCTGGGGTATAGACCAAAGGTGTGGAGGGTGAGAGTATTCACCAGAGACAGAGTGGGGAGCAGAACAGGCAGATTGACCGAAATACACTGCTGAGGGAAGGAGTGGGCGAGATGGGAGAGGTCTGCTGCACCAAGTGGAAAGCTCTCTGGCCAAGGATTGTTCCTGCTACAGTGGCTACACATAGCTTCATAGTGCTGAGACTTGATCCCTTGTGCCACCAAGGAGGCCCCCTATTTATTTTTTTAAGCAACTTTTATCTATCCATCTATTTATTTTTGCATGAATAACTGGGGTGTAGGCCAGAGTCGCGGGGAGGAAGGTAAGAGGATTCACCAGAGACAGTGGGGAGCAGAACAGGAGAATTTACTGAAATACACTTCTAAGTAGAGCAGCAGGCAAGATCGGAGAGGTCTGCTATGCCATATGTGGGTTAGCTCCCTAACCCAGGGTAGAACTCAGGTCACAGAGGTGAGATAGAGGAGACTTAACCCCTGGGCCAAAAGGGAGGCCTCATGCTGAGTTTAAAGGAGCAGCAGTACCATCCATGTGGTCCTGTTCCGTGAGCATTGGAAGAATGCAATATATCAGGTTGGAGAATGCCTCAGTCAATTTGAGCTGCTATAACAAAAGTCCATAAAGTGGGTGACTTATAAACATCAGAAATTTATTTTTCATGGTTCTGGAAGCTAGGAAGTCTTAGAGCGAGGTGCCAGCAGATTTGATGTCTGGTGAGAGCCCCTTCCCATTCATAGACCTTCTAGCTATCTTCCCACCTGGTGGAAGGGACAGGGGTGCTCTCTGGCATCTCTTCTATAAGGTCACTAATCCCACTGATGAGGAGCTGTCCTTATGATCTAATCACAGACTTCTCATTGTATCTTCATTTAGTAGAAGGGGTTAGGAAGTTCTGTGGTGTCTCTTCTATAAGACCACTAATCCCACTCATGGGGGCTCTACCCTCATAACCTAAGCACCTTCTAAAGACCCCATCAATACCATCACCATCAACCTAATACTATTAATTGCACTTTAAGATTTCAACTCAAATTTGGAAGGGAATACAAACATTTAGACTACAGCAGAGCCCCAGTGAGGTCAGAAGCTTCTCAGTTCAGCTGGGGTTGGTTGCTCTCTGAGGCCAATCAGGAGACCACTTTTTCTTTTTAAGATTTATTTATTTATTTCTGCATACAAGAACTGGTGTGCAGGCCAGAGGTGTGGGGGGGGGGGGTGAGAGGATTCACCAGAGACAGAGTAGGCAGCAGAACAGGCAGATTGACTGAAATACATAGCTGAGGGGAGCAGTAGGTGAGACAGAAGTCTGCTGTGCCATGTGGGTCAGCTCCCTGGCTGGGGATCCAAATTGTGCTTCAGTGTCTGTGATAGCTTCATAGTGCTGAGACTTAACCCCTTGTGCCACCAGGGAGGGCCCACACTTGGTACTTTAAATTGTACCTGCAGAACAGGATTCTACCTTGAACCTGTGCGTTCATACAACATGCAGACACCATGAAGGTGCTGGCGAAACATCTTCTGAGACAGAAGGTGTCAACACTGAAATTCACAGAGTTTATAATCTAGAAGGAAAGCCATGCACCTAGCATGGCAGGAGGATGAGAGAGTGTGTGGAAAGCTAGGGTTCTCCTTCGGACATTTTGGGTTTAATGCGTCTTCATCACCAAACAGCTTGAAAAAAACAGCTCACGTTTGCAGCTTCCACTTCTTCACCACCTACTCACTCCCCCCCATAAATAGGAAGTATTGTTGTCAGAGATATGTCTGTGTCTGCCTTTCTTTCATACCCACTTTCTCTTAGCCCTTTAAAATATGCTTCTACTCCCTGCTCTACTGAAACTTCATTCTTGAATAGTGCCCAGGGAGAAGTTACCAGGAGCCCAAATTGAAGGTACTTTCAAAAATTCCTGCTTCTCTGAACCTTCCCAGGTTTGTCCCTTGGACCTGATTCCCCACTCCTTGGAGTTCAGGTACACATGTTAGCTCTTCCCCCTCTACCTCAGTAAACATCTCTAACGTCACTCCTCCCTTCCTCTTGCTTTTTCTCCTCCTTTTCCCAAAGTGTCTCTCTCTAGATTTTTTTCCCTTCCTGAGACGTCCCCTTAAATGTCTTATGTATTCTAAATTCAGGCATCATTTTTAACCAAGTGTTTCTCTGCCATGGGCTGAGTGTTTTTGTTCCCCCCAATTTCACATATAGAAATCTAGTCCCCAGTAGGATGGGAAGACCTTTGGGGGGTGCTGAGGTGATAAGGGCAGATCCTCATGAATGAGATTAGGGACTTTATAAAAAAGATGGCAGAGAGCTCCCGCATGCCCCTTCCACCATGTGAAGACACAGTGAGAAGTCTGTGACCCAGAAGAGGGCCCTCACCCACTGTGCTGACACCCTGATCTCACCCTGGAGGATTTCCAGCCTCCAGAAATGTAAGAAATAAATGTGTGCTGTTTATAAGCCACCCCAGTCAATGGTATTATTGTTCTAGTATCCCTAATGGATTGAGACAAGCTCCCACGGCTCTCGGCTCCCCTTGTCTCCCCACACTGGTACAACACAACACACTGGGCTCTGATCCAAGCTATCTGCCGCCCTCCAGCACACAGGCATGAATAGCTGTGGGCAGTTGGCGTATTTTCCCTGCCCCTGGCACACTCTCCCTGACCAACTTCTTTAAAATGGCCTGCCTATTCTTTCCTTCTGATTTCTTGAAGTTCTAGGGACAGTTCTGGGTCTCCTTGTAAATCCTTCCTTTCCAAAGTCCAGTCTGGTAGGGTACAGAAAATGTGTGCTGGGGAGAGAAATCCCCACTAAGAGTGGACCCCAATGTCTTCCCCCAGAGGACTTCCAGGGAGCCCCCTCTCCACTATTTGTGTCTTTCCATTGTCCTGGGAATCTGTGTGCTCTCATCTTTGTCTCTGTCAGTGTTCTCTTTTTCCCCCCCTAGGAGGGGAGATTAGGAAAGGAGAAAGGGGGGAGCCAAAAGAGCAGGTTCTTTACGGCTGCAATCATCGAAATTGGGGTGATAAATGCACTTGGTCTCTTTAATTTTGTCCTTCAGAAATACACACACACACACACACACACACACACACACGCATGGATCAAAACAAATTGGGACTGCCGAGGGGAGCGAGGGGAGCGGGGAGCGGGCGGCTTCCTCTTAACCTAAGAAGGTCTGTCTCCTGGGTTCCCTTCTGCCCTGCTGCCCAGGGACTGGGGTAGGTGGGAGTATTTACAGAGAACCTGGTCTTCATCCCAGGGTGAAGTGACCTGGGAACTTCTCCAATCCCATTCCAGAACAAGCAAAATTAGAGATTCTGGATTAGCAGGAAAATAGGGGGAGCTAAGGGTGGAGGAAAGACCAGACGGCGCAAAAAACAAAAAAAAAACAACGGGAGTGAGCTTGGGGGCGTGATTATCCCGGACTCCGTTGCTGCGCCGGGAGAAGGGAAAGAGTCTGTTGGTCTGGGGGCGAGGCCTGGCGCCACAAACCCAATCACCCGACTGAGTCACCCCGCTAGGAAGAAAAGAAGGCGGAGCCTGCCGACCTGGAGGCGGGGTTTGTCACAGCCGGGGCGGAGCCTACAGAGGTGACGGGTTTAGGGGACCTATCTGTAGGCTCGGGAGTAGGGACCCAGGTAACTCGGCTGGGGGCGCTGCGTTTACAGAGGGCGGGGGCCTGGAGTGACTGAGGGCCCAGCATTAGGCAGGGATCTCTGAAAGCGGCGTCCCTGGGGGTGTGGGCTTTGGCCGGGTTCCTGAGGAACTGGATTCCGAGTGCCCGCAAGGCGAGTGGTTCCGTGGAGGCTGAGTTTAGGATGTACTGGAGTCGGTCGCCCCAGAGGCGGGAATGCACGGCGCCCTTGGGATCCGCGGTATGACCGCAGAACGCGCTTGGGAGGTCGAGGGGCGTAGGGTGGGGCCAGGCTGGGGGAGTCCTTACGGATCCCAGTAATTCTCGTGGTGCTGCGCTGCAATGATGATGACTACGGTGAGGATGGTACAGAGCACCATGGCCGCAATGCCCACCGCCAGGGAGATGAAAGAGAAGTTCCGAGCCTCTCGTGAAGCAATCTCCGCCGACACCATGTCTCCGCGGGCCAAGGCCGTGCGCACCTGCGGTGGAGGGGTGGGGGAAGCTGATCAGATGATGCTACCTGGCCAGCGCGGCCTGGCCTCCCTCTAAGACGCTCCACAGAAGCCCAACACTCCCTGGGAATAAGAAAAACCGTGTGAGCCCCCCTCACCTGAGGTCGCCCCTCCCCCCGCCCCACACACCTGCACAGCTTTGAAGATGGCGATGATGCCCGTAGGCCAAAAGCAGCAGATGGTGGTCAGCACCGCGATGGGCATGTAGTCGTGTGGCGGGCGCCTCGGTTCCAGCAGTGCCAGCCCTGGGCCCTGGGGCGGCGGGGGGAGCGTGGAGGTTACTCCTGTTCCCCCCGGGGTCCCGCCTGCATAGGGCTGTGGAAAGAAGGTTGGGGCAAGAGGAAGTCACTCCAACCCACTCTAAAGCCCACCAACCTTGCTTCTCGGAAAACCTGATCAACTACCCAAGACGTCCATAAAATGCACTTAGGTTCCTCTCCTGTTCATTGCTGTCATTTACCCTGTATTCTTGGGGGGCTCCAACTCCCTCCCCCAAGGTACTGCTCCATCTACACTGCTCTGGTCTTATTTAGACCTTGTTTCTTACCTGCCGGTACCCTCACACCCCCAGGCAGTCCCAGGTCTCTTCTCCTTCATCCCTCTTGGTTCCCAGGTTTCACTCTGGCCCCTCAGTCCAAGCTGTTTCCTTCTTTCAAACCTCCTCTGGATCTCTAGTTTCAGTTCCCCCTCCAGACCCTGATCTGTGACTCCAATTTACCACTAAACCCCCTAACCCCCATCCCAAGGCCTTTTCCTAGTCCCTCCTTCTCGAAGTCATACCCCTCAAACATCACTTGATCCCTGATCCTGTTTTATAGATCCCATCAGCCCCCAGTGCGTTCCCAATACCAAGTTCTGTTCTGTGGTGAGCCTCCCCCTACCCCTTGTCTCTCGGGTACTCACCGTGCCCACCGGGTAGACCGGCACGTAGGCAGTGCAAGGCTGTAGCTGCAAGGGGTAGCCCGGGGCTACGTAGCCCCCCAGCGGCAGCGTGCCTACCGCCCCCGTGTGCGTGGGCACCACGAAGCCCGGGGCCTGGGCAGTATGAGAGGGCGCCGGTGGGGGCGGGGCGGCAGCGGGCGGCGGTGGGGGCAGTGGGCCCTCGAAGCGAGTCTCCTGTAGGTAAGGGTCGGGTGGCATGCGGGGCAAGGTAGCACAGCCAGGTGGGGGTCCCCCAGCAGCTGGACCAGGGGGAGCATGGTGGGGGGGCCTCGGCAGCGTGGCGGAGGAGGAGGGACCGCGCTGAGCAGCCGTGGAAGAAGCCAGGCCACCTGCCCCTAAGCGCGGGAGGGTGGCGGTGCCAGACTGGTGGTAATGGTGGTGGTGGTGATGGTGCGAGGAGGGGGCTGCCTGTGGGGGCGGGGCGGGCGGTTCGGCGGCAGGGGGCTGAGGGGCATTGTAGGGTGGTGGGGAGGTGTGAGGGACCGAATCTGGGAGGCCTGGGGGTGGTGAGCAGAGGAGAGAGTATGCAGAGATAAGACAGACAGAGATGAGATAAGGAGGGGTTGGGAGAGAAACAGGGTTAGGGACGGAGAAAGATAATGGGAGAGACAGAAGAGATGGGTGAGAAGCTGTCTCTCATTCTTGGGACAGGAGAGGGGTATCTAGGCCATCTGCTTCCCTCTTCTTCCTTTTAGTCTAGTTTTGAGGTCATGACTCTCCTCTGCTCCTCTCCCTTCTTCAGCAGTGTGAACACACAGCTTTCACTTGCAGATCAGTCTCCTGTCCTTGGCTGCCCCCGGCTTGCCCACCTGAGCTAGTGCCCTGCGTGCTCATGTGAAGAAGTGCAACACGGTTAACATGTGCCCCATTCAACAGTTGTATAAACACATGCAGAATGACACATTCCATTCCCCTGTAGCTCTTTTAGGGCAGATAAGAAAGGCTCTTTGCATTTCCTTCCCCTGACAACCCCCCCATCAGATCATGGTTTCTTATTTCTCTGCTGGATGTCCCCATGCAGGCCAGTCTCATCTGTCCATCTGTCACTCCCAGTGATGCTATCCCTGCAGTACCTGGCTGACACTAAGCCACTCTTGTACTTCCCTCACCCTCTCAACCTGCCCCCCTGCCCATGTTGTTGGCAAGGGATGGAGGCTGAGGCTGAGGAGGGAAGGAAGAGAAAGGAGTGCTAGTGAAAGGGGAGGGGGTCTGGGGGGCTGTTATAGGAGCTGGATAGGAGAATGGCACAGAACCACTCGCTGGGGAGAGAGGTAAGGAAGGGGGTTGGGACCAAGGATGGGGGGAGAATCAGGAGCTCCTAGAAAGGGTGGGAGTTTTTATTGTTGTTGTTTTTTACCTGACTTTTCAGATGACATGCCAGCGGGTCTCTCGCTAGGACAGGTCCGTGCAGCTGAAGTCTGGGGTCTCTGGCTGAGGCTGGAGTCTGGGTGCACGGATTGCGCAGCCGGCAGCAGCGCAGAGATGGAGAGATGAAGACAGCCGAGGGGGGGCGGAGGGAGGGGGGGAGCTTAAAGGGACCGAGGCAAGGGAGGGGGAGCTCTTTAGATGTACCCCCCTCAGTCTCTCTCTGCTTTGAACCAGTCTTTCCTCCTCTCACCCCAGCATTCAAGCCCCCAGTTTGGGCTCCCTTGGAGTTGTCATGGTAACAGGGAGGCAAGCAAGACCAGGCAAGGTGGGTGGGATTAAGGGAGAGAAGGAGGGAGAACTCTCTAGAGTGTTCCCCTCTAAGACTGGCTGTAGTGATTATACTGTGGGAGGAAGTGAGCTGGTGCTTCAATACCACAGTCCCCTGGGGCTCTGGTTCACCCCAGTCAGGTCTCCCTCTCGTCAGCTTCCCTCAAAGTCCCTGTAGCTCCCAGGATCTTCTCCCAAATCGTTGGCCCTAGGTCCCCCATTTCAGTAGATAATTGGGTATGCGTGCGGAGTAGAGACCTTTGAAGGCTTCAAGTTGCAAGGCTAGTGACCTCTACCTGGCATGGACTGAATCAGGAGGTTCAAGCTATAGTAATTTCAGGGTGTGGGACCTGTGGTGGGATGGGGGAGAGGAGGATGGAGATGAAGCGTGGAGGATGCGTGGATACTTTCTTCCTCCAGGGTGAAGTTGCTGGAGTACTTTGGGAGGAGGGAATGAATCAACTGCTCATTTCTGGCAGTTCTGTTTGGAAATAAGTGCTTGCCTCCCACCCCACCCCCTTTATTTATTGGCCTTCTTAGAGTTCCTGGGTCCCATACTGCTCAGATGCATGCCTTAACTACCGCCCCCCACCCCCTCCCCCTCCCCAGCAGACTTGGGGGCACAGCGGCGATTGCAGTCTTTTTATTTGCTTGTAGCTTGTGGGAGTGCCTAGATAAGGAGGGGGTGTGAAGATGGGCAGTCTACTGAGACGCACAAGAATTGGGATTCTTGCAAAAACACAATCGGAGTATATTACCCGCACCCCACCTTCAGAACTTCCCAGCCCCCGCCTAAGGCAGTCGCCCTGCCGGGCTGTCCTTCCCCTCTGCGCCGACAGTGCTGTAGAAAGGCCCTCGCCTGGGTCAGTCTTAGCCCCAGAGATTTAAATCACGGCTCCATTACCGGTTGTTCTGGTTTTTGGGGCATTCGCGTGGACCCCTAACCCCCTACCTTCACCCCATCCTCACTCCACACAAATCGGCGAACAAACTGGGTACAGTCGGAGAGACTTTAGGTCGGCAAATATCTTGTGAACAGGGAGTTCAGACAAGCTGCGAAATCCCTTTCTCAAGGAAAACGTCTTTAAGTGATAAGTAAAAGCCCAAACCCGGGCATCAGGGTGTTATCATGGAGAGATGTGAGTCGCCCGAGAACCTGGAAGTCTAGACGCAGTGGGAAGGTCTGGGTCGGGAGCCACCCACAAGGAGTTCCGGGCTGAAGGCCAGACTGTGGGGTCGCTCAGGTTGAAAGCCTCATCAAAGCCACGCGGGCGTGAGTCAGCGCTGCCCCAGGGGCCATCCACCCTTTGGGGGTGAGTCGTTTTTTTGCGGAGTGGTTGAGAGTAGGGCCGGAGAAACTGGGCCAGGCTGCACTTTTAGCTCAAGGGGCCTCGAGGACTCTCTGCGTCTCTGGAGACAAGGGCACTACACGCACTTCAGAATGAAGAGTTGTAAGACGCTGACCTGGGCGCGCGGGCAGGCAAGGGGTGGGGGTGGGCTCCGCCAGGGCTGGCATCACCTTAGTCGCCTACGAAGAAATGGGGACTGCCTTTCCCCAGTCTATCCCCCAGCACCCCTGGGGAAAGAGAAGTTCGTGGTTCGCAGCGGAGCCGCACGCCAGAATTGGGAAGTGAGACAAATGGAGGCCGGGTAATCGAACCTTGAGGTCACTGGTGCAGTGGGGCCTGGAGGGGCCTTCTAGCGATCCCCAGGATGTGTTTGTTTCTTCGTTCTCTCCCCCATCGGTCTAAGTGGATCACTCCGCCTATTTTCTCCCCTGATCTTAGGGCGCAATGGAATAGTCCATTGCCCCTCCGGTCCCCTGCCTGCGTTGCGGGGGACGCTGGCACGGTTGCCAGGGAAAGCCCCGGACGTGACGGCTAAGCGCGACCCCGAGCAACCTGCCCTCTCCTGCCCGTCATTCCCCTGCGCGCGCTGTCCGCACACGTTTTCCCTACCCCCGTGGGTTCCAGACTGGGGAGAAGTACACGGCGGGGGCAGTAAGGCCCCTGGACCCAGGCCAGGTGGAGTTTGCCCTCTCCCGGTGGCTTGCGCTGCTGTTCAGGGGTCGTTCTTGCAAAACACCGAGTAGTGCCGAGCTAGGGTGAAGCATTAGGAAGTTCCGAGGCCTAGGGACCTTGTCCCCTGCGCGCTGAGTTGGGGGCGGGGCTTCGGGTGCGCGCCGGTGCGTCTGCTGGGGGAGGGGGTGTGTACGTGGGGAGAAGCTGGAGGAAGTTAAAAGCTGGCTGTTTTGTGACAAGGACCTGCTGTGGGTACGGGCGGAGGAGGCTTGATGGCCTGGGGTCTGTTCCGAGGGGAGGTGGCGTTGTTATCTCTCACAGGCCTTCATCGCCCCCTTCTCAGGCGGGAGCATGCTGGGGTTCTGCGGGCCGCGGCTCCCCCAGGCGGGGATCCTGCTCCTGTTGCTGTTGCTGCCGCTGCTGCTGTCCACAGCCCCTGCGTTCCATCGCGCTTCCTACAAGCCGGTCATCGTGGTGCACGGGCTCTTTGACAGCTCATACAGCTTCCGCCACCTGCTGGAATATGTCAACGAGGTCTGGTAGGGGACACCCGCTTGTGGGTTGCGGAGCGCCAGAGGCGTCTACAGTGGCTGGGGTGGGAGAAGGGGAAACTGAAAGCCACCCCTCTGGACCTGCCCAGGGCTTCCCGGAGCTACTGCTGGCATGGGGAGAATGGAGGAACAATATTCCTAGTTCTAGTAGGGCACAATAGTCATGTGAACGCCGGCACGAGGAGCGTCTCTGTGCGAAAGAGCTTCACCGTCCTTCCTGGTTGTCGCATTGCCCCCTTCCCACAGACACACCCGGGGACTGTGGTGACGGTGCTCGATCTTTTCGATGGGAGAAAGAGCTTGAGGCCCCTGTGGGAACAGGTGCAAGGGTTCAGAGAGGCAGTGGCCCCCATCATGGCAAAGGCCCCTGAAGGGGTGCATCTCATCTGCTACTCACAGGGTAGGTGTATTCCCTTTCCTTCTACTCCCAGTCCTAAGCCCTATCT
This sequence comes from Scalopus aquaticus, assembly GCA_004024925.1. Classification (NCBI taxonomy): domain Eukaryota; kingdom Metazoa; phylum Chordata; class Mammalia; order Eulipotyphla; family Talpidae; genus Scalopus; species Scalopus aquaticus. The sequence continues at coordinate 65,688 of PVIJ01004675.1, read as the reverse complement.
GAGTCTTTTTTTTTTAAAGATTTATTTATTTATACGTACAAGAACTGGGGTGCAGGCCAGAGGTGTGGGGTGGTGAGACTATTCACCAGAGACAGAGTGGGAAGCAGAACAGGAGGATCTACTAAGTACACTGGTGAGGGGAGCAGTGGGCGAGAGGGGAGAGGTCTGTTGCGCCATGTGGGAAGCTCCCTGGCCTGGGATGGAACTCGTGCTGCAGTGGCTGCGGATAGCTGTGACTTAACCCATTGCGCCACCAGGGAGGCCCCTCCTGTCTGAGTCTTGATGCTTATCGAAGGGACACTCCTCTAACATCTCCAGCCAGAGCCATAGTCCCGAGCTCTCCTTTTCACACCTTCCGGCACCTTTTCTCTCTCTGTGTGCTTCCCCCCTTTACCCAGAATTTTGGACATCAGGGATAATAGGGAGTAAAAAGCACCCAAGAGCTAGAGTCAGAAGACCCAGAATTTAACTTTGGCCACTTGGACCTTTGGTGTCTCTTTGCTCTCTTGGGCCTCAGTCTCCTTTCTGTCTTTGTGCTGAGCCGTGGGACGAGGGCGGGGTGTGGAGGAAGCACTGTCCCTAAGCCCCTTCCCACTGTGGTGTTCTACTTCCAGGGGGCCTAGTGTGCCGGGCGCTGCTTTCTGTCATGGATGAACACAATGTGGATTCTTTCATCTCTCTCTCCTCTCCACAAATGGGACAGTATGGAGGTGAGTGGGTGCCATGGACTTCCTAGGGGGCCCCGACTCTGGGAGCACAAAGGTGTGGGGCTACTTGGCACTGCTGTTCTCTTGCCAGACACGGACTATTTGAAATGGCTCTTCCCTACCTCCATGAGGTCTAACCTCTACCGGATCTGCTATAGCCCCTGGGGCCAGGAATTCTCCATCTGCAACTACTGGCATGGTGAGTAAGGGACATCAGCATAGGGAAGGGTATCCTGGAGGGTAGAACCTGCTGCTCCCACCTCTACGTAACTGATAGCAGTGATGATGGTAGGTGATGATGACTGAAACATGTACTGAGGACTCACTGTGTTGACAGACTGTGCAGAATGCTTTGTGTGTAGCACCTTATGTCCTCAGAAAGAAGAGTCAGATGTAGGGGTCATCAGTTTTATCTCTAAAGGGTGAGACATAAATATCTTTGGTTTTTCAGGCCACATAGTCTCTTTCAAAGTTATTTAGTTCTGCCGCAGCAGAGTGAAAGCAACCGTCACCACATGTGTCTGTGTTCCCATAAAACTGTATTTACAGAAACAAGCAGTGGGTTGTATGTCGCCCATGACTCATGATTTGCAAACTCTTGGAGTAGTTTTCAAGACAGTAGGTGGTGGGTCCAGGCTACTTGAGCTTGAAGTCTGACCCTGCGGGGTGACTTTGGACAAGTTGCTTAACCCTGTGACTCAGTTTTCCTCATCTGTAAAATAATAACTTAACACTTGCCTTACAGGGAAGTTATAAGCATTAAATAAATGAATGTAATGTCATCAAACAGGGTCTTGCTCATGGAAGGTGCTAGCTAAAGGGGTCTGCTGTCATGTTTACTGTTATTATTGCTACTATTATATTACTGTGCACCTTGTCTATTACTATGGCCCCCTTATTGTTCTTCTAGCCTCTGGTCTTGTCTCTCCATGCTTCTCTGACCATCTTTCTAACTGCTGTTTGTGCCCAGACCCCCACCATGATGATTTGTACCTCAATGCCAGCAGCTTCCTGGCTCTAATCAATGGAGAAAGAGACCATCCCAACGCCACTGGTGAGACCCCAGGCTCGTACCTGGCTCCCATTTTCTGCTTCTGGGACTTCCTGCGTTGTCCTCTCCTGGCTGACCCCTGGGACTGACTCACCTTCTCTTCTTCCCACCCTGCAGCATGGCGGAAGAACTTTCTTCGTGTGGGCCGCCTCGTGTTGATTGGGGGCCCAGATGATGGTGTTATTACCCCTTGGCAGTCCAGGTAATAAGGGACTGTGTCGCCTGAAGATTGGCTAAGGATGCCCCCAGCCCCTCCAGTTTTTATCTCATGCCTGAAACTGGCCTGTTCCCCCCACTTGTCAGCTAATGTCCCCACCTTCCATTTATCCTGTCACCCAGGACAAGACCCTCTAGCCCCTTTTATCTAGCCAGTCACTAAGTCCTGCTGACTCTAATACCTCTCCAACCCTAGGCAACCACTTTGTAAAAACTTTTAACTTTGATATATTTACAGATTCACAGGTAGTTGCAAAGATAGAGAGGTCCTGTTTGTCCTTCACCCAGTTTCCCCAGTGGTCGTGTCCTGTGAAACTATAGCACAGTGCCAAGCTAGGACATTGGCATTGGTACTGTATTGTGAATAGTCCCACACCATTTCGTCACATTTCTTACCACCTCTTTTATTTACTGGACGACAGCGTCCTCTCCTCCGTCCTGTTACTCAGGAAAATCCATGACTCTATGTGTGTCTCTATTATAGATCACCATGAACTATCTGAAATGTCACCTGAGCCACTTTAGTCACTTGACAAATATTTATTGAGCACTCTGTGCCCAGGCAGTGTTCTGGGCCCTGGAAATACACTGGTAAATGAAAGAAAAGTCCCTACTATTAGGTAGCTTACATGCTAGTTTGGGAGACATAATAAATATGCCAGGTGATGATAGTGAGGCAGGGGGAAGATAAGGTGATTAGAGCCTGTTTTATTATTTATTTGATTTTCAAGTCATTTTATTAATCCAACCATACAAAAGACCCCCCTCCCACGTTTCTGTCACCCCCATTTCCTTCCATAAAGTAGTGGACTGAGAAGGATTGGGCTGATACTCCTCCAAGAACCATTTTACAAAACATAGAAGGGGAGACACAAAAATAGCAACAGACAAAAGAGGGGTAACTAGGACCATATACATAACGCGGAGTTGAGCAGGGGTTGTCATCTCTGCTGTTTTCCTGTGGGGGGGCATTGTAAGAGAGAAACCCAGAAACCCACGCTTTCTCATGGCCACAGGCTGCTCTGGAACCTATTTTAGATGGTGGCCAGAAGTCCCCCTGGACAAGTTGTCATTTGAACAGAGACTGGAGGAAGTGAAAGGAGTTGTACAACAAGTTGGGAGAAAAATGACCTAGGGAGGAGTAGCATTTGCAAAGGTCCTGGGGTAGGAGAATAAAAGAGAGGTAAGTGAAAGTAGGCAGCAGGGTGCTGGGGTAGGGGGAGAGGAGGTGAAATGTACAGGGAGCCAGTTATGTGGAACCTTTGTAGGGAAAAGCCCCTTGATTTTTGCTGCTAAAATATGCATAACATAAAATTTACCATTTTATGCAATTCAGTGGTATTAAGTGCATTGACACTATTGTGTAAACATCACCACCCACCTCCTCCAGAACTGTTTTCTTCTTCCCAGACTGAAGCTCCATCCCCATTAAACAATAACTTCTCATCCTTGCCTCCCCACCAGTCCCTGGTGATCAATGCTCTTGATTTTTTTATTCGGTGTAAAATGAGAACGCCTTGGAAGGTTTTGAATGAAGGAGTGACATCCCTTATAGTAAGGGATGGGATTTTTTTAATATTCTCTCATGTCACATCCACGACAACTTTCTGAAGATAGTAATAGCTCACAGTTAGGAATCATCTTTTCTGTACCAAGGCACTATTCTGAGTACATTCAAATAAAGCTCATTTAATCCATACAACAACCCTCTGGGGTAATTACTATTATTCTCACTGGATACATATGAAACTTAGGTGCTGAGAGATGAAATAACTTGCATATGTTCATTGAATTAGTAAGTGGTCAACTCAGGGTTTCTGACTTAACCACAGCGTTTTACTTCCTCTTTGCAAAGGGAATTATATTTAGGACAAAGGATAAAACAAGATCAGACACAGTGGGGAGTGTGGCAGAGTTGGCCTGCAAATCTGGGTCCGTGTGCCCTACTGCCCTCCTGCACTGCCCTCCACGAGGCCTCCGCTCCCAGTCCAGCTCCCCCTGTGCTCTTCTTCCCTTTGCCAGGCACAGCCTCCTCCATGTCAGGGTCTCTTTGGGGAGCTTTTGTTGATGTGCTCAAACTAGGGTTGTGGCCCCTCCTCTTTGTTCCCATCGCCCATCTGACCTAGCATCATTAGCATTAGTTCATAGTAACCAGCATCTGCTCAGTGCCCTTGCCTGTTAAATATTCCTAAGGAAGTTTGAAGTCCTTTTTTTTTTTTAAGATTTATGTATGCATACAAGAACTGGGGTATAGGCCAGAGGTGGGGGGCGGTGAGAGGATTCACCAGAGACAGAGTGGGGAGCAGAACAGGCAGATTGATTGACTGAAATACACTGCTGAGGGGAGCAGCAGGCAAGGCAGGAGAGGTCTGCTGCGCCATGGGGGAAGCCCCCTGGCTGGGAATTGAACTTGTGCTGCAGTGGCTAAGGATAGCTTCATAGCTGAGACTTAACCTGCTGCGCCAAGAGGGAGGCCCAAGACCTTTTATTTTCAAATAATTTCCTACTGAAGTTACCAGGTGGTACAAAGTAATCGTGTATACTCTTCACCTAGATTTCCCAGTGTTATTTTACCATATTTACTGCAGCGTCCTCTCTCAAGATGTGTGTGTGAATCCTTGGAGAGTAGGTTGCAGACATGATGTCCTTTTCCCCAAAACTTCAGTGTGTCTGTTTCCTAGATCTCGGACATTCTTTTATATTTTCACAATAGAATCATCAAAACCAGGAAATGAACATTGGTACAGTACTCTGTAGGACTTGATTCAATTTTTAATAATCGTTCTTATAGAAAAAGAAATCAGTGCAACGTCCAACCCAGGTTCACATGTTGCATTCAGTTGTCCCTCTTTGGCCTCTTAACCTGGAAGATGTCCTCAGTCTGTTCGTGACATTGATGTATTTTCAGCGTGCGGGTCAGCTCTTTTATAGGATGTCCCTCAGCTTGGGCTTGTTGCTATTTGCTCATGATGGATTCCAGGTTATGTATTGATAGGGATTCTTCAGCAGTGACGCCGTGTTCCCAGCATATCACCTCGTGAGATACGTGCTGTCTAGTTATTTCGAGGATCCTCCCCGCTGCCTGTCTCTCCGACCAGCTGTGCATTCCTGAGGGGCCCTAGCCGTCTTGATTTTTCTCCAGCTCTCCTGATACCCCCTTCCCCATCTCTTTGTAGCTTCTTTGGTTTCTATGATGCAAATGAGACTGTCTTGGAGATGGAGGAGCAACTGGTGAGCCCCCTAGAATTACTTCCCTATTTTCACCACACACACATCCAACCTCAGTCTGTAGCCCTATCTGCCACCAATCTGGGAATTTACGGGTTCGCCCTGCCGGGAGGGGGTCCAGGACACCAGCAGGAACTCACTTCGTATCTCCCTGTGTCTTTCTTCCATTTGCCTTTACCCACCTCGAAGGTTTATCTGCGCGATTCTTTTGGGTTGAAGACTCTCTTGGCCCGGGGGGCTATAGTAAAGTGTCCGATGGCGGGGATCTCCCACACGACCTGGCACTCCAACCGCACCCTCTATGAGACCTGCATTGAACCGTGGCTCTCCTGAGGACATCCCCAGGGAACCCCCAGGACACCCCAGCCCAGAGACCAAGTGGTGGCCTTGGATAGCAGATGCCAGGCTCTGGTGTGCCTGTGACCGCCTCATTGTTCCCACACTGCCCCCACCAACCAGGGCGCCCTTCTCTGCTCCTCTGTGAATGACAAATCCTGGTCTCCCCTACCTTGTGTCTTCTCATTTGGGGGTTGCTCCATGCTCTCCCATCCTCCCAAGGCCAAGGTTGGGAAGTGAGAAACCAGGTTTTTAACTTGTGGCTGCTGCTGCTGCTCCTCCATCTCTGGCTATACAGGAGGGAACCCAGCCTCTGCCCACCACAGGGGTCTCCTCCCAGGCCACTCAGGACATTTTTAGCTTCTATTCTCCCTATGTTCCCTTTTTCTCTGAACCCCCCTGTTGTCAGTCTTCCCAACCCCCAGTAAGGACTGCTCATTAGAGTGGGGTTCTGAGGCTCTCCTATGAGGACAGTTCTGTTCTTGAAGTGTCAGTGTTGGGGAATATCTGTGGCCTGTGAGGCCCATCTCAGGTTTGGGGATCCCCCAGTCCCTATGTTCAGTGTTGGGGTACTCCCTGGGAGCCTAGTTTCTTTGAGGCCCCAGCCCCCTTTTAGCTACCCTTGAATGGGTGTTACTCCTGTATTTATGGAAATAAAGTTCCATTTCCTCAGTTTGACTTGGCTTATTTCCAGGTGAGGGCGACCTGGCTCCCCAAGGAGGGTGGGGTTGGAGAGCCCCAGGCCTGGGTGCCCGGATGCCTGGTGTGGGGTGTGGACCCCCTTGGTGTTTCCGCTCTCTCAATGCCCATTCTGTGTGGGTTCCTGGTTCTCTGTGGGTTCTTTCCTGCTAGGGACAATTCTCTTCCTGTCCCAGCCTAAGATGGGGGGCTGAGCCCAGGGCTCCAGTGGGTTGTGTCCTAACTACATGGGTGAAATGCGTCTGTGACCCGCAGGCCAGACGAGGGGGCTAAGGGTCAGGATGGGCATCTGTTGTGCCCCTTTTCGACCTTTTCTGGGCCAGAGCTGGGTGAGGGGCTGGACAATGAGCCTCCTCTTCCTAGAAAAAAGGAATTTTGGTGGAGACAATGGGGCCCTGTGTGCTCTGGCATGGGGGGGTGGCGGCTGACTCAGTGCTGCTCCCCTAGGCCTTAACAAATGTCATCAAGAAACGGGGGCAATTTTCCCCTTAGTGCCCTGGGCTGCCCCTGGCGCCGCCCTTTGTGATGACATGCCCTTCTTTCCTCAGCCGATCTTGCCTGTTCTCCCATGACCTGACCCTACTTTGTTCCCTGCCAGCTCTATTTATCTCCCTACCCTCCACTTCTCCCCGAGTCTGTGTTAGGTTGAAGGTGGGGAAGGAGCCAGGGCCAGGGGTGCTGGTGTTACAGAACCAGAAGCCTCTGCTGATTTGGGGGGTCCATTAGTAGGGGGCATCAGAGGGTTGGGAAACCCTGTACTGGGGGTGGTGAGGCTGTGGGACTTGGACCCCACTGAGCTGACCTAGCTGAAGCCATGGAGGCGGCATGTGGGAGGGGGCAGGAATGGGAGGACTCTGGCTGGCCCAGCCCCTCCTCTCCTTTGCAGCCCGCCCACCAGTTGGAGCTGCTGTCGCTAGGCTGGTCTGCCTGAAGTCTCCCGGAGAGGGAAAGACAGGTGGGAGAGAATGTTAGTGGGGAAGGAATGGGGGTCACTCAGGGCCTTAGAGTGTGAATTGGGGTGTTGTATGAGTGAGGGGTGTGGGTATGTGAGGGTAGTAGGAATGTATTTATGGTGTGGAGTCTCCAGGTGTGTGGGTGTGTGTGCAAGGTGTGAGTGGGTGTAATGGTGAATATCTGAGGATTTGATGATATGAAGACTAAGGCAGAAGAGTGTGTGTTAGAGGAGGGTCTGAGGGGAGGGCTAACTGGGAGGGTATGCAGAGGGGAGGTGGAGAAGTGTCATGTCAGGGAGCTTGAGTGATGCTGCATGGACCATCATGTGCTAAAACAAGGGGTGGTGGTAAATGTCCACTCAGGTGTAGACAATCCTGGTGGCCAGTGAGAGTATGTGCATGTGATTGTCCTGTCCCCCTTAGGGGACACCAGCATCTGCTCTTGGAGTGGCTGGAGAAATTACTAGGAGGGTGGAAGGGACCCCTTCACTTCTTCTTGCCCACAGCTGGCAGAGTCTGCAGTCAAGGAGAATCATGGGATCCAGTGCTGAGCTGTGCACTCTATTGGGCGGACCCTTATTCTTCCTGCTACTGATGTCAGGCCAGGGGGCCAAGGGTGGACCCCTCAAAGAAAGGTGACAATGGGGTCGAGGTCTACCAAATCTTCTGCTGGGGTGGGGTTTCACTGGCTAAGAAGTTTAGAATGGAAGAGAGGCTGTCACCTCGAGGGAGGGGGGACTTCAGTGGAACCTTGAGGGTAATGGGACTCTGGGCTCCCTTCTGCCTGGCACACTCATGTCTCCTACCCTTGACCACACGAATCCAGTCAGGGGGTCTGCTCCAAGCAGACACTGGTGGTCCCACTGCATTACAACGAGTCCTACAGCCAACCGGTGTACAAGCCTTACCTGACCCTGTGTGCTGGGAGGCGTGTCTGCAGCACCTACAGGTGAGGAATGGGAAGCCTGGACCCCAGGGTGTCTCAAGAACTTTAAGCCCTAGGCCTACAGCCAGAACCGGGCACTGTGTTCCAGGACCACTTACCGGGTGGCATGGCGGGAAGTGAGGAGGGAGGTGCAGCAAACCCATGCAGTGTGCTGCCAGGGCTGGAAGAAGAGGCATCCTGGGGCACTCACCTGCGATGAAGGTGAGGCTGGATCTCCCAAGGCCCGGAGGGAACGCTAGGGAACCTGGCATTGGCACCTTGCTGAACCTCACTTCTTGCATCACAGCCATTTGTGCCAAGCCCTGCCAAAACGGAGGTGTCTGCATTCGGCCAGACCAGTGCGAGTGCGCCCCCGGCTGGGGTGGGAAGCACTGTCATGTGGGTGAGTCGGCTCGCCTTCCCGCAGCTGGGGCACCGGGACCTCTCTATCCACCGTCCGGCCCCGCCCCACCCCTCAGCTTTGCCGTCTTTCCGGTAATTAGACGTGGATGAATGTAGGACCGGCGTCGCCGTCTGCTCGCACCGCTGCCTCAACTCTGCTGGCAGCTTCACCTGTGGCTGCCCCCACGGCCTGGCGCTGAGCCCAGATGGGCGCACCTGCGCAGAGGGCTCCCCGGAGCCCCCAACCAGTGCCAGCATCCTCAGTGTGGCAGGTGAGCAGATGGGAGTTGGGGGCTTGCGGAGCGAAGCACTGAAGGCAGCGATGGGGTGGGGAATTGGGGTGGGACGGGGGAAGGGGGGCCCACGGTGGGGGCGGGGGTGAACGGGTGTTGGTGTAGTACTCCTTCTCCTTAGTGAGGGAAGCGGAACAAGGTGAGCGCGCCCTGAGGTGGGAGATTCGGGAGTTGCGAGGGCGGCTTGAGCGGCTGGAACAGGTAAGTGGCAGCCTCTGTGACCAAACCCGCAGGGAGGGGGCGCCCCAGTCCCAACAGCCTGAGGCTTCTCTTCCCTTGTAGTGGGCTGGTCAGGCCGGGGCCTGGGTCCGAGCGGTACTGCCCGTGCCACCTGAAGAGCTACAGCCAGAAGTTGTGGCAGAACTGTGGGGCCGGGGTGACAGGATCGAGTCTCTCAGCGACCAGGTGCTGCTGCTGGAGGAGAGGCTGGGTGCCTGTGAGTCTGCTCCTCACTGCCCCCACCCACCACCCCCACTGCCCCAGGCCACTTCCCTAATTCAGTCTTCTCTCACCTCTACCCTCCCCCACCTCCCCAGAGGGCCCCACTTCCCCACCGATTCTGGCCACAATCTGGCCGTTCCACTTATTGTTGAGTGAGAGTAAAGTCTCTCAGTGCCCACTGCCTGCTCCAAACTGGAGACAGCCCGTGTCTGCCTTTCTCCTTGTCCTTAACCAGGTTCCTGTGAGGACAATAGCCTGGGCCCAGGTCTCCATCGCAGGCGGAGATAAAGAACCCTCAGGCCTCAGGTGGAGATCAAGAACTAAAGAACTCGAGGAACCTATCAGAAATAAAGGAACTGATAAAGGGGAACCGATAAACGAACAGCTGCAAAGCTCCTGCCCCCTAATTTATACAGAAAGTGGACTCACTAATCCTTTGGGATTGGCTGGCTGAGAGCTGCAGATATTTATCTGCCATTAAGAAGCAAGGAGCACCTTCACTGACGAAGGGTGGGCAGACTGCCTGGGCAAGAACTGCTCCTTCACCTCCTTAACAGACACAGCCAGAAAGTGCCCAGATCTCTCTCAAGCTTTATTCTTCATTTCTTGCTGTTATCTAGATAATTAATAAAACCAACCACGCAAAACTGGGTCCCACTCTTTCCTCTTGCTCCCAACCCACCTCCCCGATTGTGGGCACAGGTCTGGGGTGGGAGGCAGGGAGTGGTTAATGCCATAGGGAGGAAATGAAAACTGGCTCAGAGAGGGGAAGCCTCAAAAGAAAGAGAAATAAATTAAAAGCCCTCCTATCCCCTCCAGCCAGGGTTCAGATCCTTCCCCCACTCCCCAGGAGCAAAGCGAGTGCAGCACCTGATGTCTGCCTCTTCCCAGGTGTCTGTTTAGAATGGAGCAGCAGGGCTGCAGGGGGCTGGGTGGGGCCAGGACCACCGAAGAACTGTACCACAGGACAGGAGGAAGCAGAACTGTGGAGACCAAACTGCATCCAGGAGTGTGCTCCACCCTGGGCACAGGCGGGGATGAGACCTCTGAGTTTGAAGAGTCCAGCCTCCCGACAGGAGGCTCCACGGAGGGAGGGTGAAGATGCTGAGGAGTGTTGCCAGAGCAGCCTGGGAGGAGTATTCCAGGCATCAGCTTCCAGCCACAGCATGAGTCTTCCTCACAAAAGGATGAGTCCACTGATTCCACGGACTTGGGGGGTGGGGTGGGGAACTATTCCATAGAATGGATGAGTCTACTGGCCAATGAGAGGTGGTGGATGGGGAGAGACCACAAAGGAAGAGAGTCCACTGGGGACAGGATGGGGTGTTCCCACCCTATGTAGGCTGAGCCACTGGAGATAGGAGGGAGGCAACCTTCCCACAGACAAGATGGCACAGGAGGTGGGTGGGGTCAGAGTGGAGACTGCACCGAGGCAAAGAATCTGGGGGGGAGGTGGGAGCTGGGAAGGGGCAGGGAGTGATGCTGTATCCATGTTCACTTCAGAAGCTGAAGATTCCGAAGAAGAGGACAAGTGGGGAGAGAGGAAGTGAGGAAGAGGGCAAATGAGGAAGAGGGCTCACTTGGCCCTACTGCAGGGCCCGCTGGGCTGGGAGGTCTGGGGAGGAAAGTGGGGGAGATGGAAGGGGAACTCAGAGACGGGCCTCCGCCACCCCTCCAGGCTTCTTCACATAGTCACCCCCACCCCGGCCATCGGTGGAGATCTCCCGGAAAACGGTGAGCATGGAGTGCCGGACTCTGTCAGCCAGAGCTGGGACGTCATCTGGTGTCAGCCCTTCTGTGGGCACTGGAGGGAGCACCCGCACCTGACATCGCCCTGGGGGGAATGAGCACGTCAGGGCCTGCAGACCCAGGCTTCTGAGCCTTCCTGCTACCCTGTTTCTCAACCTTTCAGTTCTCTTCCCCTTACCCCAGACAACTGCCCCTTGGCTTGCCAGCGGCTCCCTGCCATCTGAGGCACCCCTGCACACATATTGCAGACACCCCCGCAGCACCCCTCCAGCCCCCACTGCCTAGTTTGGCCTTTCCTACTGAGTTGTTATTCTTACAGCTTTGTGCACACAGGCTTTATCATCCCTGCTAGACAGTAACAGCCCTTCCTGGAGGGTCACCCCTTTAGCAGTGATGGCTGCTTAATAAATACTGACTGGCTGATGGTCTTGTGGCTATCTCAGCCTGACACTGACCAACGCCCCTGCCTCCTGAGGACTTCTCTCTATCCTCTCCCATGGCCTTGCTGACCAGCCCCAAACCCGGATCTGCTCAGAGCCCTCACCGGAAGTGAAGCGGCGCTCCTTCTTGCAGTAGAAATCTTGATAGGATGACATGACAATGGGGACAATGGGAACCTGAGTAGCGGGAAGAGTGATCAGCTCACACCTCCCTTCCAAGATCCTTATGACAAGCCTGTGCCAAGAGAGGAAGGGGGAGGGAGGGCTGGGAGCTCAGCAACAGGAGAGCTAGTACTCACCTGGGCCTGTACTGCAAGGTGAAAGGCGCCACGTTTGAAGGGCAGCATGGAGCCATTATGGTTTCTCGTGCCCTCAGGGAAAACCCAGACCCGCACCTGGGGAAGAAAGAGCATCAAGGAAGACACATATGGAGGGGTCAGCAGATGTTTGTGAGGCTGCGATGAGACCACTGAGGCCCACTGGCCCTGCATATTACTTGATTTACAGCTGTTCCACTCTAGCACCACCCAAGCCCCCATTTTTCCAGGGTGACTCACATCCTGGGTAAGCAGGGTCTGGGCAACCTCGGACATGACACTGATGGCATCCCCAGTGCGCTTCCGGTCAATGAAGATGACTCCTGCCAGCCAGCAGGCCAGTCCAGCAGAGCCGGCCCACAGTAGCTCCCGCTTGGCAATGGGCACACAGCGGCCCGGCAGTACCTCCATCATCCCTTGGGCAGAGGCAGGAGTGGGGTGAGGCTTGGGGGTGGGCAGCCCACCTGCCCAAGCCTTCACCCACATTACTAGGGACCGGAGGTAAAGGAAGAGGGAGGCTGGAGGTAGGGAGGGGTGCTGATGAGGGCAGTTCTACTCCAGGGAGAGCAGCTCGGGGTGGGAGCAAGGCGGCCACGTTAGAGAGGAGGGGGAGTTGAGGACCTCTAGGGAAGGAGATTCTGGGGAGGGTCCAGGAGGAAGGACATGTCTAGAAGGTGTGCCCTATGGGGGGGGTGGTGTCTCACCGAGCAGGTCGAGGGAGCTCTGGTGGTTGGAAACCACAACATAGGGCTGTGAAGGAGGGAAATGGTGAGCCCCTCGCACCTCCACTCGGATCCCATACAGGTATTTGACATGGAGCAGCATCAGGCGCAAGATCCTGTGGGGTCATGGCAAGGGATTCCAGCAGGATCCACTGACATCCACCAGCAAGCTCAGGTCCCCCCACCCCACCATCTGTGAGGGCAGTGTCGCAGTCCTCTCCCCTTCCTGGTCCCTGGGCGGTCCATCTCTCCTGCACACCCCAGGCCCTCCCCATTCACAGCTCATGCTGACCCTTAGGTTCCCTTGTCACCCAACCCCCCTCACTTCATGTTCTCAACGTTGCGTCCTCGCACGGCACACACGGGGATGGCGAGCACAGCCAGGAAGAGGATCCAGCCATTGTAGAAGGCCATCTTGAAGAAGTACTTGGCACTGGGGCTGCAGAACCACAAGGCAGGCAGCAGGAAGAGCAGCAACAGGAAGAGCAGCAGCAACACCGTCCATACCCCGGGCCACAGCTCCATTCTGGCCACCTGCAGGGGACAGGGAAGGGAGAGTGGACCTGGGCCCTGGAGGGGAGCAGGGTGGGCAAGGCACAAGAGTCAGGGCTGTGAGGCCAAAGGCTGCAGATACCCGACAAGGCCAGAGTTCCCACGGATGGGGCAGCGGGGAAGGGTGCTTAGGCCTGCTCGCTTGTCCCTATCCCCTAAGACTCCAGGTGTATTCGGACAAGAGACACGTGACACGGACACAACTCACAGACACATAATAATAAGAGGACAATAATGACACCTAACCCTCATTTTATAATGGTCTATCCCCCCACCAGCCACATGGATGGCTACAGAACACCTGAAACGTGGCCTGCTGTGAGCTGAGATGTGTGGAAATGTAAAACACACCTCAGATTTCAAAAACTGAAATATAAAACACTATAAGAACATCCCATTAAAATATTTTATTTTGATTACATGTTGATCAACATAATAAACTTTTGGACACACTGTTCAAGAAAACACACAATTAAAATTAAACACAGCCGGGGTGGGGGAAGGGGAGAGGGAAGGAAAAGCGCACAAAATGGAATAGAAACGAACACAAGGGACCATGGAGATGGATCACGGGTGAATTGGTGGTGGGCTACCCAAGGGGAATACAAAATGTAAAAGACATAAATAACAATAAAAATATATATTTAAAAAAAATTAATCACAGCCTGTTACTTTTTTCCTTCTTTAGTATAGTTACTAGAAAATCAAAAATTACACATATGGCTTGTTGTCACACATAGGGCTGGGCTATATAGTATATTAAATCCTTAAATGATCCACACAATTTACATTTTACAGGAAAGAGGCCCAGAGAGGTAGAGAAACTTACCTGAGATCACACAGCTGCTGAGACAATTCCTACCTTAAGCCTAAGCAGCTCGTGTTCCAACCCCCTTGGCTACACTGCACTCACACGCACATAGCGCACAGCAGACACCGTGCAAGCAACGACACACCGGCAGACATTCTCAAGGGCTGACTGGCAAGAGGGGAGACTGTCACTCACACAGTCATCGGAGACCCATCCACATGCATCCAGAAATTTACCGTTGCACCAGAGACCGATAAAAGAATGTAAATGCATACCTAGAAAAATCTCCCTCCACCAGGCAGCCTCCCCCATACCAGATAAACCCACAAACATACAGGGAGTAGCTATATCCATCAATCCTGCCTCCACAGGCAGGCAAGCACATCCACCACCTTCCTCCCTCTCTTCTAGTGCTGGAGGCAATTTGGTCAGGCAGCTACAGCGCATCAAGTCTCATCAAATTAAAGAACAAAACCATGAGGGCAGAGCCATACCACTTGTCCCAGGAAAGAGCTCTCAGGTAGAAGAGGGCCTGGCAATGGAACCTGCCTTGTAGGCTTTTCCTCCTTCCTCTACTTGCCTCACTGCTGGGGGCAGGGTCCTAATTCACAAAAAGGGTGTTCAGGCAAATAAACACCTGTTGTTCACAGTCAGGCCATGGGCACTCCCTGCCAAGAACAGGAAGGGCTAAACTCAAAGGGCAGCCCATTGCCGAGAGAGGCCAGCAGCTCCATCCCACTCTTCCTGCAAGTTCAGACCTGCTTTTCTCCCCTGGACTATTCGCAACAGAGTCCTCTTCCGCTCATACCATACCCTGACTGCTCGTCTTCCACATGACCACCGACATTTTTCTGTAACACAAATCTGAGCATTTGTTTTGCCCAAAGCCCTCTTGACAAGTGGACGTCTGCTCAGATCTCTGACCACATCCCCACAAAAGCCTTTTTTGCTCCAGTCAAGCTGATTTACTTCAGTTCCTCAGACACACCGTGATCCTTCATGCTTCTGTGCTGCGAACATGCCGTTTCCTTAAGCTGAAATGCCTTCTGCGTCTCCTTCACGTGCCTCACCCGGCTCAGTGTCACAGGTTTTGGATAGCTTCTTGAACCCCTTCAGGCCTGGGCTTTCATTAAGCTTTTATCTTGACCACCGGTTCTCAGAGTATAGCACTGCAAATCCTTGACCCTTACCCCAGATTTTTTGAATCAGAAATTCTGGGCATGGGGCCCATCGATCCATAGTTTAACAAGCTCTCCAGATGAATCTAGCAGCATGTGAGTTAGAAAACCACTAACCTGGACACCGCACTCTGCGTAACTAAGTGCTTGCTGGTCTTTTTATTTCCTCCCCAGTCTGTAAGTAGCTTGAGGACAGGACTCTGTTTTATCCCCAGTGGCCAGGACAGAAGGAGGAAGAGAAGGTGCTCTGCTGAGTGGATTATAAGGTTGTACACCCACCCACTCAGCTGTAATTGAGATGACAGTTCTTATGAAGCAGATAGAAGGCACCAAGAAAGCCATGAACACAACAAATCCCACAGTATCCTCCTGAATACACATGTACACTATGCGGCCCTAGTGAACAAGTGCCATCTCCCACAGGACAAACAGAAAGGGGACCAACATGCCACACGGGGGAAGATGCTGCTGTGATCAGATACAAGGCAACGGCACAAAGAGTGTGGGGCAGATAAAGTGCCCGGTGGGTCTGCCCCTAGGCAGGCTGAGCTCCAGGGCACAGGCTGTGCTGGCCACTGGGGAGAGCACGAGGACTCAGGCCAGACAGATCAGCAAGGTAAGGCCTGGGGTTTGCCTCTTTGGGAACTTGGGAGGCCCAGCTGCATTCTCTACTGCTTCTTAATAAGTGCCTCTCAGGAGCAGAAATGACCAAGAACGGCTAAACACAATGGGGTGCCAAATGGGTAAATGAGCACACAGCTTACAAAACATACTGCCAATAAATGATAACGTACTATGGGTAAACAGGAGCACAACTGCTCTGGACGTGTCACATCAGCGCACTGTGTGAAGGGGCGCGCACGTGTGCGGTGTCAACCATGACTGGGAAAACCAGTGCAGCAGAGACACTGACCCAGTGACGAAATGAGGTGCGCTGCCCAGCTAAGCACAGGACCCCACACGAGGGCTATCGCTTATGGTGGGTCCACGCTCATAAGGCGGAAGCCCAAATAAGGTATAATCTTTACACCCTTAAACAGGCAAAAACTAAATGTGCACAAAATCCCGTAATAAATAAAATAAATGAAAACTCGCACACTTGAACATATCGCGCCTAGATCTGAGGCATGGACATGACATGAGAATGGGCAATTCTAATGGAAAACATCATTTCTCTCCAGTCCATGGTTAACACAGGGCAACCGAGCTGCATACAACTCACTAAGCATGTCAACGGCACACAGACTCAATGTAGAAAGCACAGGTCCCCACAAGCCGTCGGGGTGTCAGTAAGGGTATATAGCACGGTATGGAAGGCCACTGATAAGCAGGAGGTCCTGTGCCTGGATGGAAACAGAGGTATCTGAGGGCATTCCTAGGCAGCAAATTCTGCTGGGAGAAAGAGAGTAATAAACTGCCTTCACCCCGCCCCACTGCCCCACTCCCCAAGAGTGGTGTGGGGCCAAAGGGCAGGGAAAGGAATTTGGTAGTGTCAGGATTCCCTCTCCAGGATTCCCTGTCCACACCCCCATCCCCAATTCACCCAGACTCCACCTCTCCTCCCTCTCTACCAGTCTTCCGCCCTCTCAGGCCCCCTTCTCCTTTCCCCAGCAACGCTCTCCCCAGTCCGCCCTCCCAGACCCAATCTCTCCCCCATCCCCTCCTCCAAGTCCCTTTCAGCACCCTCCAACCTCCTCCACCCATCCCTTTCCCGCCCCCACCTCAGTGGGGTGGGGGGCCTGGGGGGCTGGCCCCCTCCCCAGCCAGGCTGCGGCAGCGGTGGTGGCGGTGTGTCTCTGCCTCGGTCGGGGTGTCGGTGCCAAGGGGGGCGACAGGACTTGGGGGTGTCCTAGCCCCGGCCGATGGAGGGGAGGTGAGAGTGGGAGGCTGGGCCCATAGCGGTAGGAATGGTGGGGGGTTGGCCCCTCAGCTCCCTCCCTCCCTCCCTTCCTGCTGTCTCTGAGGGCTGGGGCTGCTGCCGCCGCCGCTATCCCCCCCCACCCCTCCCCAACGCCTGCTGGTTTCCGGGGCCGGCCAGGAAGTAGGGGGCGGTGATGGGCGGCCTGTTTTGCCAATCGCCTCCCAGGGACCCAGGCTTCTCTGGCTAGCTTTAGAGCTCAGCTGGCTCTACCTCTGGCTCGCTCGGGCTCCAGCTGCATCTCTTTTTTCCCCTCCAACTCCCTTTCAGTGCACACAGCTGTGTTTCTTGGCGCTGTATTCCTTCCTCATCAGCTAGCCTCATTTCCCATCAGCTCTTGTCTTACAGCCACTTTGACTTGGTTTCTCCCGCTCTCCTTAACTCCCAGATCCGCTGCTTACTCCCTTCAACTCCTCTTCTCCAAGAACTCTTTTCCTGTCCCCCATTCTATTCCAAACATTTATCAAGCACCTACTTATATGCCAAGCACTAAGTGCTCCCCGTCTTTTTTTCTCTCCATCACCCCAACTCGCTCTCCAGTCCCCTTATCCGTTCTCTTTGCTTCTTTGCCCACCATCTCCCAGCAGTTCGGCCACCCCTACCACCACCACTCGCCTCTCTCTGGTCTTTAAAAAGAAGGGACACTCTCAACCCCTCTCCCTGCCCCTTCAAATGCTTAATTAGTACCTTTTCTTTCTTTAAACCTTTCTTACTGTCAGTCTCCTTACCCAAGCTGATACAGCCCCTCTCTCCCCAACATAGAATCTGGGTGCACCTTTTTTTCCAGTGGAAACTGGGCATGAGGACTGCCTCCGTGGGGGAAGAGTGAGGAAGAATGCTGACTCCTATGGAATGAGCACGCTTCTGTAGTTCTGTAGCCAGGTGGCTAGCTTCCTCGCCGGCCCCAACCCCGCTCTCCCCAGACTCCCGTTATACCTTTGCCAGAATCATGCCATCACTCCTCCCTCCATGGTCTCTGAGAGCGCTCCCTCTCAGTAACTTTCCCCTAAACCTCTTCAGGCTTCCCTGGCCCTCCTCAAGGGAACTCCCAACCTCTCACCTTGCCTCACTTGAGTCATGTGGGACCTTTTATCAGGGTACTGCTGAACAACCCTCAGGCTGCGACTGCCCTCACTCTTAGACACACCTTTGCCCTGCATGAGTTTACACACACTGCGGGAGAGAATGTAAAGAACTCTGGTAGTGGGAGGGCTGTTACCTAGTTCTGGTCCTTGGGTCACAGTGAGGGTCACTGACTGTAGGAAAAGGCCAAACTCGGACGAAAGGTCCAAGCTCTGAAGCAGCTTGCCCAAGTCCCGGGGGTCAAGCCCAGGAGGAAGACCCCAGTTCGGCCGAGCATATTACAAGAAGGAAGGGGCGGGGTTAACCCCTTTCCGCTAAGGGTCGCCTAGGAAAGGGGCGGGCCTTGGCCCTTCTGCACCCGCTCACAAAGGGGTGGAGCTAGAGCTTTTCTGCTCTTCAGGTTCAGAAACCCGAGTTGAGGTCAAAGTCTTTGTACTCTGTATCACATTAGAAAGTGGGTGGGGCTTTGGTTCAGTTCTGCTCCCTGAATCACCTAGAGGGGCGGGCTGAATCGTCCAGCCGAGGGAGATGGGTTAACACCGGCACCGCAGACCGACGTTCACACCATCCAGACGTCGGTCTAATCTTAGTTCTGCTCCCTGCTTAACTGAGAGGGAGGACCGAACCCAAGTTCTGCTCTCTACGTCAGCGAGGAAGGCCGGAGCCATTTTGAACCCTGCGACCCTAGTGTTTGCTCTCTTTTCCAGCTCTTCGCTGTCTTTCCCGACCTCGGCCAATCAGAGGCGAAAGAAAGGGGCCAATCGGCCGAGAGAGTCCACAGCCAGAGGACCCGGATGAGGCCGCGTCGAGGCCTTTGAACTCCAAGCCCCGCCAATTGTAGAGCAGTCACCATGGCGACAAGTTAGAGGTAAAGAGGAGGGACTACAGAAAAATCAACCCTCAGGGTATTGGCTCACCCCTTCCCGCCGCCTACTGCGCACGCGCATTTTCCTTAACCACCATTTTCCGTAGAGTTCTAGCCAATCAATTACTTTGGAGCCGTACGCTCCAAAGTCCAATAGGAGTCTGGACATTCTCAGAAAGAGGCTTATTGTGGGCGAGGCCGATGTAGTCCCGAGCCAATTGCTTCTGGCTTTTCTTTATGAGTGGCAACTACTCGGACGAATCAATCCTCCTTGGATGCGACCTGTCGCATAGCGTCGTCACCAATCCCATGGCATTGCATACGGACTGGGACTGTATCAGCCAATAGTCATTGTACAAGGGCAGGACCACGCCAACCTCTTTCCAGCCCCACCCTTTGAACCAATCCTTTCTTTTGAACCTGTGTGACTGACAGGCACGCAGACCAATAGTGATTAGGGAACCCTGAAGCCTGCCCAACGATCGTGAGCAGGAGGCGGCTTCTCGTTTGTTGGGGCGTGTGTATGTGTGTTTGGGGGGATTAAGGGGTACGCGAGGGCGAAACAGAGGCCATGGCAGCAGCGGAGGAGGAGGACGGGGGCCCCGAAGGGCCAAACCGCGAGCGGGGCGGGGCGGGCGCGACCTTCGAATGTAATATATGTCTGGAGACCGCTCGGGAGGCTGTGGTCAGTGTGTGTGGCCACCTGTACTGGTGAGAATCCGGGAGGTGGGCGAAAAGTGGCGGGGGTTCACCTCCATTCCTGGGGAGTCTGGGGGATGGGAGAGGTACTATTAAGCAGTTAACCAGAGGGCACATCCCTATAGGTGAGGCCCGTGGAGGGGACTCACGTCCTTTATGGATTTGTGTGGGCGGGAGGGTCATGTCTGTACAGACAAGATCTGTGGAAAGGAGAGTCATAGGAATTAAATGATGGGGTTTATAATGTGTTTAGAGGAAGTGTGTGTGTGTGTGTGGGGGAGGGGATCACCTCATATCTGTTCAGGTGAGACCCAAGGGAATTGAGGGGTCTTAATTGTACAGGTAGGGCAGACTAGACAGAATAGGGGAGGCACTCGTTAGTTGAGTGGGGGAAGACCTAGGGAATGTAGGATCACATTCGGGGAGATCCGTAGGGACTGGTAGGACAAACTCGGAAACAAGGACAGAGTGGAGGAGCAACCCTGAAATTTAAAGGGTCGTGGAAATAGGGACATTTATTGGGTTTGGGAATGAGGAAAAGGAATAGTGGGGGTAGATTCTAGTAGAGGTGGTTTGGTTTGGGAGTGATGGGAGCAGGGGGGACTGGAACTGAAAGAGGAGATCTGGAAAGGTGTGGTTGAAGAAAACTGGAAATTAAGTTGAAAAGCAGAGAAGGGTGTGTGTGTTGGCAGAAAGAAGAGAGGTAAGGGTTGAGTATATTGAGGATGGATGTAGCTTTAGATGTAGAAAGAGCAGAGAAGCCGGAAGGCCATCCTCACTGGCATGGCAGAAAATATGAAAAGACAGCTGGTACTATCTGGGGACCTCGGGGAGGGGGGTGAGATGGGACTTTGTGATTTTGTGGGTCTGTGCTCTCATTTCTGTAGCTAGTTTCACCTTTTTTTTTCCCCCCATCCAGTTGGCCCTGTCTTCATCAGGTGCGTACACAGAGGCACTGAAGAGGGTAAATGGGGAGGTGTGAGGAGCTGGAAGGTCCTGCTGTGGACTGGACACCACTTCATTTTTTCCCCTCAGTGGCTGGAGACACGGCCGGAGCGGCAAGAGTGTCCAGTGTGTAAAGCTGGGATCAGCAGAGAAAAGGTTGTTCCCCTTTACGGGCGTGGGAGCCAGAAGCCCCAGGACCCCAGGTGACAGAGAGGGGGTGGTGCTGAGGGAAGGTGGAAGGTTATTTGCCTGGGAGCCGGGAGTGTAAGAGGACATTTCCTATTGATATCCCCCTCTTTCTCAGATTGAAAACCCCACCCCGTCCCCAGGGCCAGCGACCGGCTCCAGAGAGCAGAGGGGTGAGTTTGTCTGACTGTGTTCCAGCCTTGCTGGAGACTTGGCCAGTGTCCCTCTGACTCTTGTACACCTCCCTAGGGATTCCAGCCATTCGGTGACACTGGGGGCTTTCACTTCTCATTTGGTGTTGGTGCTTTTCCCTTTGGCTTTTTCACTACTGTCTTCAATGCCCACGAGCCATTCCGTCGGGGTACAGGTAAGAGCCTTCCCTGGGTGCCCACCAGGGAGCCCTCCCCAGCTCCGCAGGCCCCCTCCCACCCAGGAGAGGATGTTTCTTGCGCAGCTTTCCTCTCTCCCACAGGTGTGGATCTGGGACAGGGTCACCCGGCCTCCAGCTGGCAAGATTCCCTCTTCTTGTTTCTCGCCATCTTCTTTTTTTTCTGGCTGCTCAGTATTTGAGCTGTGTCTACTTCCTGCCCACCTCCGGCCAGAGGAGAATCAGTATTGGGGGTCCTCGCTGACCCTTCCTTACTCCTGGACGCTCCCCTCCAACCACTCCATTTCTGTCGATTAAGTTCACTCTCCAGGAGGATGGGGTGTGACATCTGTGTATAGGATGGAAAACCTGCTCTGAACTGCTCACTCGGTAGCATCGTGACTCTCAGCTCTGGGAGAAGAGGACAGACTGAAGACGATGTCTGTTTCTCCTCTCTTGATCCTTTGCTTCCTCCCAGATTTCTTGATTTGATGTTGAAAGGTGGGCAAGGTTTCTTCTGACTCCCCCACGTTCCCCTGGTTGTCGATTTAATTTAATTCTCCTTGCCCCAATGTCTTCTATGGGTTCTGACTCTTAAGTGCTTCCTTCCCCTTACTACCTCCTTTATTACAAATTCAATAAACAAGGTGAAATGTATTGCTGGGAACTGAGCCCACTCTGTCCTTTCCTGCTCCCTTCCAGGACAGGAGCACCTTCTCCCCAACTTGTGTAGATACTGACATGATGGGAAGTATGGGGGTGAGCCCCTTTCCTTTGAGGCTCCCCAGGATCTGGGGGTGGGGAGGGGAGGGGGAAGGCATCACAGACACACACACATACACACACACAGGAGAGCAAACTGGGCAAGATGTGGCAGGTGTTTACTTGTCACTGTTTGTGGGGGGCTCTGGTTGTGGAAGGATGTTTGTTGAGGCGAGATTACACAAGGGAGGGCTGAACACAGTACGGGATGGGGTCTAACTGCTGGCCCCTCAAGGCCCTCCTGGACCGCTCGCTGCCACCTTTTGCTCCTCTGACTGACTGAGCTCTGCCCGCTCTTCCTCCTCCTCCCGGTTTTCTGGGGCTTTCCTGGGGAGGGGGATTGGGAAGAGGGCTATACGTGGCTTCCAGCACTTTAGCATTTCTAACCCCATGCCCCTCACTGCCTGGAAGCTCCAAGTCTGAGGTGTCTGGCTTCTTCCACTCACCTCTGCTCTCCTCTGCACCGCCGTCTTTGACACACGATGATCCCAATGAGCAGGGCAGCTACCCCCAGGCCTCCCTGGACCCCCAGAACCAGGGCGAGAGTTCCTAGCCCTTCTACAAAGCCTGGAGAGAGAGGCAGAGAGTTGAGGGCACGCTCACCCCCAGCACTCACCATTCCTCTCTCGTCGACTGTCTTCCTAGTCCTGTTGAGGTCTGTCTGCTTCTCTGACCTTATCTAACTCCTCACCTGCGGATGATTTTTCACCTGTTTTTGGAAGACAAAATTAGATCAATCAGAAGGGAAGGCTTCACTTGGGGAGAGAGCTGGTTAGTGGGAGCCCCAGTGGAGTCTTGCCCCTTCAGTTCAGAGGGGAGAGGGGGCAGGCTGGATTGCGCTCTTTGGAGGGTGTGCGTGGGGCAGAGAAAGCCTGGGTGTGAATGGGCTGAGGGACGTGGGGTGGCTCTTGGGGACAATGCCAGAGCAGGGTAAGGAGCTGGAGCCTGTGCTGTCCCTGAGCACAGTCCCAGGGTCCCTGGTGTTTGGGGAGAGGTCTCACCGATGATGCTGATGCTGACAGCACAGCTTTCCAGGGTCCCATGGGTGGGGTGGGTGGCCATGCATCTGTAGGTTCCCTCGTCCTGGGGCCCCACCTCGGGGATCTGCAGCACTGGGCTGGGAGGACGGGTCAGGGGGGTTCCCTGGTGGGGAAGGGACCAGGAGACTTAGAACCATTCTGCACACCTCCCTACTCCTCTCTGCCTCCACACCCCGCCTTCCCCCCACCCCTGGCCTTTCCCGCCATGAACCCCCATCCACCTAATTGCCAATTACGTAGCTGTCTCCCAGCCTTCTCTTCAGGTCACTCACATCCTTGATCCACTGGACTTCAGGAGGGGGCTGGATGGAGGTTTCGCAGGTCAGGGTCACATTCCCACCAGGAGTTACCATTCC
The DNA here is from genome assembly GCA_004024925.1 of Scalopus aquaticus. Classification (NCBI taxonomy): domain Eukaryota; kingdom Metazoa; phylum Chordata; class Mammalia; order Eulipotyphla; family Talpidae; genus Scalopus; species Scalopus aquaticus. Next base: position 42,447 of record PVIJ01004675.1, on the reverse strand, counting down.
GTCTTCTGGCTCTGCCACCAATCGGATCTCCGGAGACTCAGCCTTGGACTCAGATTCTGGGGATGGAAAGGGGCACAAGGTTGAGAGTGAAGCCTGTGGGCGGTCCTAGTGGCCATGGGCTTAACCTTCCCTCCCAAAGGTTCCCACCTCTGCACTCGCCCCAGACACTGAGCTGGATGGGGGCCGAGTGTAGGGGTCGGCGCCGGGGAAGGCCAGGGCGGAAGCTACAGGAGAAGGTGTAGCAGGGAGCTTCTCTCTGGGCTGGGGTCACTGTAAGCTCTGACTGGAGTGTGAAAAGCCCTGTCTCGGGGTGTCTTCTGGTCTCTTCCTTCACAGACACTCCTATGATGGAGGGAGCGCAAGGTAAGACACCCCAGAGTGGGTGTGGGAGAGGGTCAGATTGAAGGCGGTTAAGAGGAGGAAACTTGAGGCTCACCTTTGCCATCAGGTGTCAGGGGTTTCCTATTCAAATGCCAGGTAAGCGTCCCTTCAGGGTAGCCCCCCTCAGATACACATGTGCCCACCTGGGAAAGGAGTGGCCGCATCATCTTTGGAAACAAGAGGCTCCATACACATACCAACTGCTGTACTCCCCTCTGGTTCTCAGGACCACTTCCTACTTCTCCCCTTTTCTTCTACCTTATTGGGGACACCAGCTGTGAATTCAGAGGCAGGATCAATAATTTCTGGCTTCTCAGGTATCTCTGAGGGAGGAAAAATCCAATCAGAAGCTGGAAGAGACTCACACCCGGGGTGTGGGGAAGGGAGCAGCCGAAGTCAGAAATTCTCATACATCAGGGCCAAAGAGTTAGGGGCTGGGGTGGAAGGCTTGTCCTTAGATGAGAGGTGGGCCTCAGAAAAGGCTCCGGAATTCTTACGGTAGACTCGAACTTGGTAATTGGAGTTGATCTCTCCACTGCGGCTCATCCCCCGGCACTGGAAAGTCCCCTCATCCTGGATCCCAACAGATGGCAGGAGGAGGGAGCCATTGGGGAGGATCCGAGCCACGCTATCCAAGGAACTGCCCTCGGGAGACAGGACCTTCCAAGCTTCTGTCCGACCTGTGTTCTGGGGACAGAGGAAAGAGGCCTAAGGGACGCAAGCCCTTTGGGAAAGGATGAGGCAGAAAGGTGGGGATGTGAATCCGCACTTGTCTCTGGAAGTGGGGAGGCTGCCACAGGAGCCCGGCTTACCAGTTTCCATTCCAGCTGCTGGGGTGGTTTCTTGGGGACGCCCCTACAGTTCAGCACCTTTGGCTTCCCAATCTGGGCTGTGACGTTTCGACCTTGGACCACTGCCCCTGGGAGACAGCACCGAGGTAGAGGGGTGGGAAGGGAGTTGGGGCTCATAACCTGACAGGTGGGTAAGGAAACTTGAAAACTAATGCTCAGTTTCCAAGGAAGTTCTGGGGGAGACTGGGGGTGGGCACAGAGTGCTTTCTGCAGGGGGGGGTTGGGGTGAGGGGAGTGGCTCACCCCACAGACTGAGGACCAGCACCCAGGCTCCAGCTGCTGCACCTGCTGCCATCCTGCTTCCTTGCTGGGCTCCCGTTTCTGTCTGCCCCTCTCACTGCTGAGTCGGCTGCCCTAGGTGGGGCTTGCACCCTCGACCCTGCCCCCATCTCCCCATCCTGTCCCGTCACAGGGAATGCTAGGAATTCATGCCTCCCCGACAAGAGTCCTTCAGGTACAAGGAGAAACGATTGTCACCCCACCCATGGGCATTGCCAGCCTCCTGAGCACAGTCACATCCATGGGGGTGGGGAGCACACCCGGAGCCTCCCATGCCCCGAGGACCCCCAATCTAGTGCATCAAAGAGCTGCCTGATGGACCACCACAGCCCCATCCTGACTAGGCAAGATTACTAAGCCAACAGGTTTTGGGGGTCAGGCACGGTATAAGATGAGGCAAGAGTGAATGGAGGGGCCTGGGTGATCAGGGCAAAGCTGGGGAAAACCTGTTTCGGACTTCCTGAGAAAAATAACTTTTTTCTGAGATTTCTCATGTTGAAAAAAATTCTCAACTAAACCCAGGGAAAAAAGAAATTTCTTTATTTAAAACTGCATTTTTTTTTCTTCCTGTGAAACTACAAGTTTACAAGTGAGGAGAGAACTGCCCCTGGCCCGTGCCTCCCGCCCCTCCCACCCATCACATTTCCATCCTGCCCCCAGTCCTGCCCAGATCTTTGATGGGGTTCCCACTATGACAGTTTTGTATAATCCTGAGGATGTTTGAGGGGTTCAGATGGTGGGGTTCAGGGCTGAGGATGGGACAGCGGTGATTTTACTTTCACCCACACCTGGCTTTTTGTATCCTCCCTCCTGTCCCCACCCCCTTGATTTTGGACTATTAAAAAAAATACCTCATTTCTGGGGAAACTGAGGGAGATATACACACAAGCACCCCAACCCATATTTTAACGTATTTGGCAATAACCTCCTCCTCACTTTCCCTCTAATCTACAAAGTTTTAAAAAATGATTTAAAAATGTGTCATTCACAGGGGAAGGTGGCATTTGTGAGGAGGTATGTCCTCAGTCTGACTGAGTCCAGCCTTGCCTAAGGGTTGTGGGAAAAGGGGGACCGGGCAGCAGAGCAGGCCCCCGACTCCCTCCACACCAAGTATAGCAGAAGGCTGCCTGCATAAGCAAACACCTAAGTGACTTTACAAGTAAAGGCAAACACCTCAGTGATTCCGGGGGGCGGGATGGGCGCCCTGCTAAATGTACTTCCTGATGGACAGGACTGCAGCCAGGTGGGCCTCTGCACCGTTCAATTTGTTCCCCTTTCTCTTATCATGACCCCTTTGGCTATCACCCCTAATATGAGAAAGCAACAAGTTAAAAAAAATCAACATATTTATAAAAACATCTACTTCCCCAAACTAAATTAAAAATTAAGAACCAACAACAAACCAAAAAAAAAAAACAACAAACCAAAACATAAACAGAAAACAAGATGGTTCCCAGGGTTTCATTTTCTTTCCTTAAAAAAAAAAAGGTTCAACCCCAAAGCCCAGTCAACAATTCCCTAAAGTAGCAGAAACTCCCTCCGAGGTAGATATCTGAGTCAGACACTCTCGTCCACCGAGCGATTCTATTGGTTTAAGATGAGCTGCGTATGAGGTAATAAAGCCATCTGGGGGGGCTGGGGTGGGGAGGCACAGGGGGCGTGGCCCAGAGCCTCTGTCCAGAAGTGTGTCCCCATTTTTGGCATCTCTGGTCGGGCAGGGCTGGCGTCTCCACAGATCTCAGAGCAGATAAGTGGGGTGGGGGAGGGAGAGCGGGGGAGCCCAGAGAAAGAACAGTGTGTGTGTATGTGACGGAGTATAAAGGAAGGATCTGAGAAAGGATTCTGGCTGTGTTTCTATGTGAGAGAGAGAAAAAAAGACCAAAAAAAGGAGGAGACAGACTCCGCTCTCCCTTTAGGGGACCTCATTCTCCCGGCGATGTAGTAAGCACCCCGAGCACTGAGAGTCTGGGCAGGGAGGGGACAACCCCATTTGCCCTTCTGTCTTGTGCTTCTTCTGGGTCTGGGGTTTGTCCTCTGGATGCCTGTGTTCTCTTCCTGTCGACGTGTGAGCCCCCACCCCTGTGGCCCTGAGGGCCGAGATCAGTTGGAAGTGTCAGAGTGAACGCTCCCTGGTCCCTCCGTTGGGGATGTCACTGAGGACGGGGTCACAGCCTCCTGCCAGCCACCATTTGCCTGAGAAAAGAGAGAGGGACAATTGGGGGAAGGTTCTGGGAAAGCCGGTGTGGGGTAAAATACGATCAGGAAAAAGGCCCTCCTGTTCTGGGAGAGGTGGAGAGAGGGGTTCCAGGGATCCACTCACCCTCATTTCCCGAGGGCTGTACATCTGGCCTCCCCCGAGGTTGTCCCCGTAGCCCCCTGGCCCCATCGAGTGTCGGAGTGATTCCACCTGCAGGTAGCAAAGGAGGTCAGCCCCAGCGAGAAGCCTCCAGAGACACCTCCTATCCTCCAGGGACGGACCCGAGTTTGGGCAAGTCTTACGGGGAGATGGCCACCTGACCTGGGAGGCAGAGTAGGAATCTCCGTTGAGGCCGGGCATTCCCAGAAACATGTCTCCGGATCCTGAGAGATTGAAAGAGCCGCCAGAGCCTTCGGGAGCAGAGAGGGAGGTAGGGAGAGGACAACAGAGCCTGTGATGGCAGATAGGAGACTCACCACAGCTGTTTCCAAAATGCCCTAGCTGTGAGGGGGTGCCTCAACACGCAAACCAGCCACAAACAACACGGTGCGCTCGGGAGGAGCAGGCTGTTCCTGAGACCCCCGCCACTCCCTGGAAGGGCAGCGGTGACTTCGCTGCAGTGGTCCCTGTCCTGAGATTCCCAGGCCCCCTCAGCTTGGTCCCTCTCACCCCAAAAGGCCCCCTTTCGGCTATAATCCTGCCTCAATAGGAAGTGGGAACAAAAGCAGGAAGTGTGCAGAACAGCCAGGCAGGGTGGCAGCGGGATCCACCTGCTGAGGAAGGGGGTGTTGGGGAGCTGGTGCGGCTGTGGCCCCCCTGGGTGACAGACACGGCGGTCTTGACAGCGTAGATGTTGGCCTCCTCTTGGAACTTTCCAATGTTTTTTTTATAGCGAATCCGCTTGTTGCCAAACCAGTTGGAGACCTGTGAGGTGTTGAACAGAAAGGTCAGGTGCGAACCCTTCCTTCTGCGAGACCCTCAGTCAGTTAAGAGCAGAGAACTGTTCGCCTGCCAAGTCCCCCCAAGACTCCCCCATACCTGAGAGACAGTGATTCCGCACTTCTTGGCAAGCTCCTCCTTAGCTTCCTCACTAGGATATGGGTTACTCAGGTGGGAGTAGAAATACTCATTTAGGACCTCAGTGGCCTGTTTGCTGAAGTTTCGGCGTTTCCGTCTACAAAGGTACAAGGGTGGCAAGGTCAAGGGTGTCCCAACAAGGCCGCCATGCTGCTCAACCCCCAGGGCACCACCCTCAAGGAGCTCTGTCATGCAACTTGGAGGCCCAGGGGCTTGGGGAGCGGTGGGAAGGAGCCTGGGACTGGGGGTTCCCGGGGCCCCACCTGGCATCCAGGAAGCGGGAACGCAGGATCATGACGGCCTCGCAGGTGCTCTGCTTGAGTTGCATCTGGATGGCGCTGAACTTTCGATGGATGATGCTCACCATGCGCTCCATCTCCTTGGGGGCGACAGGCCGGGTCCGGCTCTGCTCCCTCAGCAGGTTCATGACGTGGGTTGTGAACTCATTACATGCCTGTGGTGGGGGCCGGTGGCTGGTGAGGAGGCGCCCTTTGGCCCGGGGTTTCCCCTGCAGCGCCTGTCCTTCCACCAACTCCGGCCTCCTCTCCTGACCTGCTCGTACTTCTCCAGCTCCGAGTGGTAGATGTGGCGGATCTGGGCAAGTTTGCTGCGATAGTCCGAGTGTTCGATGGAGTTGTCAGGGGACACGCCGCCCCCAGAGGCTGCAGCAGCTGCAGCTGCTGCCGCTGATCCCCCCCCTTTCTCGGGCCCAGCCACACCCTCTGCCAGAAGCATGTTGTCCAAGCGCATTAGCTGTGGATCCACCGGCTCTTCCTCTTGGGAGCTCCGAATGCTGAGGCCTAGCATGCAGGCGAGTGGGCTTAGGGAACCAGAGACCCCACACCCAGCTCTCAGCCCTCTGGGAGATCCAAGTTTCCGGGCTTAGGTTCCCTCCCCAGGCCCCCTGAGCCTCACTTTCCTGAGGACTCCAAGCTGTCAAACTCTTAACCAAGGTCCTATAGTGAACAGGGTCTGTCCCCGGAGTTGAGGCAACCCACATACCAGTTTTCTCCTTGATTTCACACAGGACGCTAAAGAGAGCAGGCTTCATTCGATGGCAGTTTAGGGCATGTTTCCTTGGGAGGAACAGGAGAGAAAAGTCGAGGAGCTACAGAAACAGAGGGGAGTCCCCGAGGTAAGAGAGGGGAGCCCTAGGACAAAAAGGGAAGTGGGTAACTCTGCAGGGGAGAAAGTGGAGTTGGAGAAGAAATGGACTTGGGGGCTTCTTGGGATGAGATCAGCTTCCAGAGTACAGAGGTGGGGAAGCTGCTTGTCTTCAGGGAGATGGAGAGAAGGTACAGGCAGCAGTCTAAAGGCACTGGGCTGGGGGTGGAGGGAGATGGCCTGGAAGGGTACAGAAAGGGAGTTTGGGGTGGCTGCACAAATGAGTGACTGGGGAGATTTTAGAGGAAGAGAGATGGAGGCTGGGGAGAAGAGTCAGTGAGAGGTGCCAGAGAGGGGTTAGGGGTACTGAGCTCAAGTGGGGCCAGGTGACAGGCACTGAGGCTCCCCCACGGGACTGAGCAGGGGTGAAGGGTGGGTGAAGGCCTCTGAAGGCTGGGCCATGATTCCATGGAAAGGGGTGTTAGGACCTCTGCGGAGAGGTTGGGGAGGTCCCCAGGTCTGGAGAGGATGAGGGTGGGCTGGGGGAAGACAGCACAGCAGTTTCTTAGTCTGGGAGCCAGAGGGGGTCAGGAGACAGAGGCATGTTCCAAGTGGAGTGTGGGGGTCAGTGAGAGGTTAGGAGGGGGGTTAGTGAGACCACCTGGGGTTCCTCTCTCTGAAGGTTTCAAGGGCCTGGGGATGAAGGGAGGTTTCAGAGGGATCACTTATCTCGCGGCTCCCAGGAGTAAGAAGAGAGCTGTAGGATTCTGGGGGGTTGGGGGGTGGGGGGGCTCCCAGAAGATTCAGAGCTTGTGAATGGGGATTCTGCTGGGTCTGTGTGGGGTCCCGGGGTGGGGGCACTCACTTGGCCTGGGCCTCGTCCAGGCTCTGGTCGGTGATGGTCATTATCTGCTGCAGAATGTCCCCGATGTCTTGCTTCCCTCGGCCTCCCGGGACCCCCCCGCTACCCCCTCCGGGGTCTCCGCCACCGGGAGGCTCGCCAGGGCCCCCAGGTTCCCCACCCACCAATCCCAGGCCCCCCCGGCCCCCGCCTGGAGGGGGCGGCCCCAGCAGCCGCTCGTCCATAGTTGGGGGGGGGCCCTGAGGCCCCCTCCCTGCTTCGCCCCTCCCCCCGCCTGATTACTTCCCCCCCAAACTCGCTGGAGCCGCTGCTCCCTCCGCCCCAACCCCCGCCCGTCTTCCCCGCTCCCGGCTCCCTGGGGGGTTCACCCCGGCCCAGAAGGGAGACCTGGGGTACCGCCTGGGCCCCCCACTGGAGACCCCGGCCCCCGGCGGCGGAGAAAATGGAGCCGGAGAGAGAGAGGAGGCCCAAGCGGGGGTGTGTGTGAGAGAGAGGGAGGAGGGAGGAGGGAGAAGGGGGGGAGCGAGGGAGGGAGGCTGGGGGAGGGGAGCCGGGGAGGAAGAGGAGGGGAGAAGAGAGGAGGAACAGGGAGGAGCTGGGGGCGGAGAGAGACGCACAGAAACAGAGGAACTGAGACCGAGTGGAGGAGGGGAGAGGGAAGACGGGACTAGGGGAGGAGACTCGCCCAACGGGGAAAACTCGGGAAGGCCCCGGGGCAGGACTCGCCTGTCCCGTGAAGGGGCGTGCTGGGGGCTGGGGGCCTGCCGCCTGGGTTCTAAATCCGGGATCTAGGTGGTGTGGGCGCCGGCCGCTGGAATGCCTGGGTTCACAGACAGCTCAGTTCATATTTCTTGTCCTAATGACTCCCCTCCCTGTTCTACTTAATTAAAACCAGGAAAGGGGGTGGGGGGGTAATTAGGGAGGTCTCCAGCCGCTGCTTAATGAGCCAGTAATTAACCAGCCAGGGAGGGGAGCTGGCCTCTGGCCAGACTGGAGAAAGAGGCGGCCTCTGGCCTCACCTTTCCACCCTCCACCCGGCAACCCCAGACACCAGTCTTGAGTCCAGAGGGGAATTACATTTATTCAAACATCACACAGACTCCGGGCAGCAGTGGGGAGGGCGGGTGGGCACGGCTAAATGTCCATTCACAGCCTGTAGGTCCCTTAGCCCTGGGGCTGGGGGAGCTGGGGTGGGGGCCGGATAATAACCTCTGTCTGCTGTACCCACCCTATCTTCCTTCTTACTGGGAAGGAGAGTAGAATTGTCTCTCAAGGTTTAACCTTGGGAGATTTGCCTTTTCTTGGGAGATGGAGGCCTGAGCCCTCTGATCCTGCCTAGTGGCTTGACTACTGGGGGTGCCCCCACAGTTTAGGATCAAGACTCCCAGCCATTCCCTTTAGATCAGAGGAGGGGGGTGGGTTGTCCCTCAGTGGCCGGGATCCTCCAGTGGCCTCAAGCTCCCATGTACTGGGGAGGGCGTTAAATGGCCATCCTACCTTGACTAGCCCCAGAACTTGAGGACTTTCACCCCCTCCAGTTCCCAGGGAAGGTGGACGAGGGTGATGGATATTGTGGTTTCTACTGAGGCTTTCTCTCTCCCGTGTCCCTGGCAGGCAGGGCAGATGACATGCAGTGGACTGCCCAGCTTTGAGCCCCAGGCTTGTGGAGAGGCTGGTGGGAGCTCAAGTCTCAGTAGGTGTGCGTGGGGGGCCGGGACCTTTGCTCCTCCATTCGACCCCCACCCTGAACTCTCAGCAGCAATTCCAGGAGCTCCTGCCCCCCTGGGGGAAGTGGAGGTTCTGACCGCTGGGCTTCCATCCGCTGGCACTGGAGGAGTGGAGGGAGGGGAGGTTTTGGTGAGGTTCTAAGAGGATGAGGCTTTGAAAAGAGCCAGAGTTGGTGCGAGGGGCATGTAAGACTCCTGTGGTGGGGCGGGAGAACTGGGGCCTGGTGAGGGAGCACATGCCTGGGGGGAAGGAGGGGTAGTGCCCCAAAGAAGCAGGGGCCAAGAGACCTGGAAGTCTGAGTCTTGCCTTCTGGCATTGTGCGGGGGGTGTGTCTCACCTGGTGACTGAGGATGGTGCTGTAGAGCTGTTCTCTGTCCTCATGGGGCCGGGGCAGGGCTCGGGCAAGACTTGGGGGATTCTGAGGGGCGTGGAAGGTGGCCCTCTGCTCCTCTAAGCGGCGGGACTGGGCCTCAGCCACCAGGTCCAGAAGGCGCTCAGTCTGTAGGGAGAGCAGGGAGGCCGAGCGGGGCCCCAGGGCTGGGGAGAGGAGGGGGAGGGCTCAGAGGCCCAGAGAACTTGTCAGGCAGAAGCAGCGGTGGTGGTTGGGGAGAGAAAGGCTGAAGTAATTAGAGACCGGGAGTCAGAGCTAAGGGGTGTGATGGAAGTCTGGGGGAGGTGGGGAGGGCCTATGATGTAGTGGGACTTGGTAATGGGATCAGGAATGATTTGGGAGATCCCTGGACTGGTGGGGGTACCTGTTTGGTGGGTCCCTGGAGGAGGAGGAGATGGAGGAGCAGATCGCCAAGGCCGGGTGGTGGTGTTCACGCGGGGCCAGCCATGCTCATCCTGATGGGGCCCCTGATGCAAGAAATATCCCTTCCAGTCAAATGGGGGTGGGGTGGGCAGGGGGCTAGGCCTGCGGCCCATTTCCTCTTTCTATGTCTCTGCTCTTGCCTCAATGTGCCCAAACCCTTCCAAGTCCCAAGTCCATTGTCACAGGTCCTGCCCCAGGTCCTCTCACCTCCCTTTCGGCCCACAGTCAGCCTCCCCCATAGGGTGCCCAGCTCAGCTCACCTGCTCACCATCCTCTTCTTCCTGGGGTTTCTCTGCCTCCATCCTTGGAGGGGGGAACCGGTGGGGGAGGGGTAGCTGGGATTTGGGAGGAGCACCGGAATCCCAGAGTTCCTGAGGGGAGTGGGGGCTGGAAGGGGTGGGGGTGAGCCAGGGGCTGGATGCCTGGGTACTGAGCAGGAAGCTGGGTTCCTGGTCAGCCCCCCCATGGGCCCCGCCCATCTCTTGTCAACTTCCTCCAGTTCTCTTTTCCCACCCAAACTGCTAGCTCAGTCGCCCCAGGGGAGCACAGAAACTGGGAAAAACTCCTCCAGTTGCAGTAGTGGTGGAGGGTCCTGATGGGGAAGGATTCTTGGTCTTCTCATCTCCAGAGACTTAGCAGCCCCCTAACCCTGTCTGTTCCCTCCATACCCCTCCTCCCCTTCAGCTCTGTCAACACAGGAACTAGCTACACAGGAAGTGGTTTCACTCCTCAGAAACCCCCTCCCTGCCCCCGAGATCCCTTCCCTCCTTAAGATGACTCTGATGCAGGATTTGGCCTTCCCCTGTTTCCCAACCTTCTTCAGACTTACTGGGACTGCAGCACATGGTTCCAGTGGGAAACGTTAGAGTCAGACCTGGGGATGGCAGCCCTCAGACTGACAGACAGACACACAATATACATAAAATTTCTCTAGTCTGGGTCCTAACTCAGTAAGTGCATGTGTATTACATCTTTATCCCTGCCCTCTAGGTCTATTGAGGAGACAAGATTTGTAGTAAACGTGAGCAGCAAGAGGCAGGGAAACTCGGCTAGTCATGAGAGACAGAAATAGAAAAGGGAGAGGACCACCTTCCTGGCTTGGTCTTTGATCAATGCTGGTCAGGCTGGTTGGCATCAGGATAACAGGCCAGAGACATTGGGACCTCTAAATGGCAACCTGCCATATTGGGGGGTGTGTGTGTTTACAACTGAGTAACCTGGAGCATGACATGATGAAGAGGTCTGGTTCTGTCACATAATGCTTTGCAGTCTTGGGCAAATAAAATCTCTGTGCCTCAGTTTCTAAAGGGAAATTAGAACTTGAATAGCACTGACTTTATAGAGTTGACATGATTGTATTGTAAATGTGATCAAGCAGTTGGCACATAATGAATGCTCCAAAAATAGTAGTTGTTACTAGCTTTTAAAATACCTTATGCCACTGATGTCGTTTTTGGAATCGATGGTAGTTATATCTCCTCCATCACCAGCAAGTCTCAGAGCCATTGTTACAGGGTAACCCCGTGGGGTGCCTGTCTGGGTTCTCCCCCGTGTGCTTATAAGAGACTTAAAAACTCAAATGCAGGCACACACAATAAAATTAATAAAAAGATTTATTTACAAAAAGGGAAAAGAAAAGATAAATAAATTGGTGAAAACATCCTACCAGTTTTGCTGAGCTGGACTCTTCTCGCCTACTCAGGAAAAACTGGCCAATCCACACCACGACCAAAAGCTCTCTCCAACCCCCCAGGTCTGTTTTTTTTAAGTCCCCAAACCTCTCCTTAACTCCTCCCTCAGTCCTCAGTATCCTTCGGTGATGATGGCACTCTGCAGCCTGAGGTGGGGGTGGGGTCCTGGGACACTTTCCCTTCCTGAGGACCACCCTCTTGCACCATGACCGCGAAGAGGTGTAACCACTTTGCTGAAAAGTGGACAAAGTTTGAGATGCTTCCTCCATCTCCTTCTATTTAACTTAAGACCTTAGGGATCTACGTGGCCATAACAACATGCCTTTGGAAGAGGGACAAAGGATATGCATGGTATAGGGGTGTGTGTGTGTGTGTGTGTGTGTGTGTGTTTTCCTCCTGGGCTAATAGAGACTCTTGCTTTCAGATAATACCCTAAATCCTAAATTAACATGAGACCCCGAAATCTATTTACTCTTGCTCTTAAACTATACTCAAAGCCGTTATCCAAATGTTGAACTTAAGAGCACAAAATTCAGAAAACACTCCCATTCCACTTAACAATTCTCTTTTAAAAATTAACACTTCAAATCAGCTTTATTATAGGATAACAAAGAGTTGGGGTTCTTAAATAGATAATGGGAAATAAAAGAACAGCGCTTCATCCCTGCAGTGGTTTGTGGGTGGGGCGTGGGGAGAATGCAAGGAGTCATCAGCTGAAGTGGACTTTGGCCCTCCCTGCAGCACCTACCCAGTGCCTCGCACATAGTAGGTGCTCAATAAATATGTTAGGTAGTAGGGATGGGTGATAGAGGCGCTTTTGGGAACCATGTAAAGAACTTTGTATATCTTATCTCTTCCCCCACTCTACTGGACCCTTTCTGTGGCCCCTCATCCTTATTTTTTGGGAGAGGGGCTGGACCCACTTCATGCCAGGACGCTACACCCCCTTCGTAGGGCTGCAGCTTCTCCACGTGGTAGACGGCAATGGTTCTGGTGGGCATTCATTCCTTTTGGGTGGGACACTACACTCATAACCCTTCACTTTTTGGGCTCGAGGATCTTAAAATTTGTAGACCTTCCACACTGCCTGTCACGTAGCGGATATTCACTTTAGAATCCCTCCCTACTGTGCAGCCTTCTACTTTTGGCCATCGCTTCCTGCACTGAAGGGTATTACTTGTTGGGCTGGGGAACCCCAAGCAACTTGAGGAGATCCCTGCTCCGGGGACGGAGTCAGGCAAGGAAGCGGTATCGGAATGTTGGAGGCGGAACCGCAGGCTCCCAGGGCCGCCCAATCGCCGGGCCAGTCATCAGCTGAGGCCGCACCCCTACTCCCGGCCACGACCCCGGATTTTCCTCGCACTACAGCAGGGCCGGGCCGCGGCCCGCGCATGCCCGCTGAAAACCTAGGGCCGCGCGGGGGCGGGCCTCCTCCTGTCCTTCCTTTCGATAGGCTCAGACAATGAGAATAGGCACCGCCCCCAGGCGCAGCCGAGTCTACAGACAAAGTCTGCGCTCGCAGACAGGCTCCGCCCCCACGCGGGCTGGCTCCGCCCCCACGCGGGCTGGCTCCGCTTGACAGTGTTCGGCTGCGCGGCAAAGCCCCGCCCCCCGATGGGGGCGCGCTTCCCGACGCAGAACGAGCGCGCGGGCACAGGCCCGCCCCCCGGCCTGGTGTGGCTTTGTGACGTGCCTCCGGCGGCCCCGCTCCTTCCAGTAGCGTCAGCAGATCCCAGTGGTTGCGCTGGCGGGCAATGTCCCCCGGAGCCAACCCGGTCTGGTCCCGGAGCCCTCGGGCCGCCCCTAGCCCCAGTAACAGCTGGGCTACCTCCACCGCCCCTTCTCGGGCTGCCAGGAACAGCGGCGTCTGCTCCTGTGCGGGAGGACACATCCGGGGGTGAGGTCTGAGAAGGTCACGTACAGAGTTGGCACTTCATGACTCCACCCACTTGCTCGCTGCCCCCGCCCCCTTCAGGTTTTGTGGGGTTCCCGCGCTTTCCACCTGGGACTCCGGCGCGGTTTAGCGTGTGTGTCGGGGGCGGGGGGGGGCGGGGGAAGTGGAGCCCGCTACCCAGTCTGACCCTGCTGTCCTGGGCGTCTTTATCCGCTCCGGCCTGGAGGAGGGAGTGGGCGGCCCGGGCATTGTTCACGGCGGCGGCCCAGTGCAGCGCGGTTTTTCCTAGGGGTAACGTGGGAGGTTGTTACCCCGAGGCTGGGGGCCAGACATCTAGGTTCCTGTTTCCCACGGAGTCTAGTCTTGGGGTAAGAGCTATTCAGGCCCGCCGGGTCCCACAAAGGCGGAAGCGTGGCCCCGGGTGACTGCTGGCTGGCAGGAAGCGGTACCCCCGGTGACGTCATCGGCGCGCGAGCTGGACAATGGGGCATTGTTCTGGGGTCTGTGGGACCGGGAGACCACCTCTACCCACAAGACTCCTCCTTCCCTTTTCTCACAGACGCTCCTCTCCTGTGCCAGGGGAGTAGGGCAGGGAGCCCGCGCTCCATGCTGCCACCGGACTGTGGATTTACCACTCTGACAACAGGGTGGAAGGGAAGGCCCCAGCCTCTAGTTGGTACCACTGCTGCTCCTTTTTTTTTTCTGGCTTTTTATCTCATACCCCCTCAGCTCAACTTCTCTACAGCACATCATCAACTTTCCCGGAGTCATACCCCATTTATCTCGGGCTCCCACATCTGCTTGGGCTGCAATCAGTTCTTCAACCAGGTCCTCCACTGCCAGCCTGGCGGCTAACATCAGGGCTGTGGTCCCGTCTTCTGTCCGTGCATCCACTGCCGTTTGTCTGCTTCGAAGTAGGAGCTGGGGGGACCAGAGATGCCAGTGACACCTGGCATATCCTGGACTGCTAGCACAGGTTTAACCACCTCCCAGTCCATATTAAGGTATCAGTTCCTGTTCCCTTTTCAGGCTTCCAAGCTGACATTACTTTCCTCTTTGTTAAGCCCCAGGGGATGCTTTTGCCCAGCTTTTCTTATGAGTCTGTCCTCTCTTCCCTTTAGCCACCTCAGTGTGTTCTGACCTGGCAGACCTCCCGAGCATCAGCAGCCACAGCAGTGTGAAGAGGGGTGCGTCCTGCTCTGTCAGGCTGGTTGGGGTTGGCCCCAGCCTCAAGGAGGCGGCGGGCAGCCGTTGGCCGAGAGAAGCGGGCCGCCAGGTGCAGGGGAGTCTCCCCAGTGCCCATGGTGTGAGCCTGGGGACAGGCCCCTCCACCCAGCAGAGGTTCCCAGGGCTCATGGCCTCCTAACCATGCTCCCTGGAAGGTCCTGGACTCTACTCCTCCACAGCAGACTGCTGACATCAGGGGTGTCACCCCATCTGTGGGTGGGAGACATGAGGAATAGAAGACATGTCAAAGGACATAACTGCTATAGGGGAGAACAGGGAGGCTTAGGAAGAATCACAGCCTGAAGTGTCAGGAAACCCAATTAGCTCTTCATTTTGTATGGCTTTCGTTGCTTTGTTTTTCTCTGGGCTTCAGTTTCATCATCTGTAAAGGGAGCCAGTTGGCCTAATTGTCTAACATTCTAGGACAGTGGTTCTCAAACTTGAGTCTGGATCATATCCACCCAGAGGGTTTGTTAAAACTTAAGATTCCCCAGGACCTCCCTGGTGGTGCATGGGGTTAAGTCTTAGCACTATGAAGCTATCAGCAGCCACTACAGCATGAGTTCAATCCCAGGCCAGGGAGCTTCCCACATGGCACAGCAGACCTCTCCTGTCTCGCGCCAGCTGCTCCCCTCAGCAGTGTATTTCAGTAGCTCTGCCTGTTCTGCTCCCCGCTGTCTGGTGAATCCTCTCACTCCCCACCCCCACCTTTGACCTACACTCCAGCTCTTGTATGCATAAATAAATAAAATAAATCTTTTTAAAAAAACCCTCAGATTCCCCAATATCTTAAATTTCTGAATCCAATAGCTCTGGAGTGGAGCCTGAGGGTTTGCATTACTAACAATCTCCCTGTGATGCTGATTCTTTTTTTTAGGGACCATACTTTGAGAATCACTGTTTCAGGCACTGACTTTAACATTCGTTCCTCCTGTTCTGTTATCAGAAGACATTCTGATTCTAAAAGGGTGTGTTCATTTTCTTAGTCTGAGTTGACTCACATACCAGGTCCACGGGAGTCCACGTCAGGTACCTCCATCTCAGTTTCCTGGGGAGGAGTCAGCATGATTGCTTGGGGGAGCTCCTGGCAGTCACCACTCAGAGACCAGAGCTGGCACTTGGAGGGTGAGGCCATTTCGTCAACCTTGGAGATCAGAGCAAGGATCAGTGAAGGTGACTTGTGTCCCTTCAACCCCTCCGTCATCTTGACCCAGTGCCTTCATCTGACCCACCTCCTCTCCTTCCTCGGCACCTGAGCATATCACACCTCCATCCTCATCAACTTCTGCCTCTGATTTCAGTGTCCTTGGAAGGGGATGGGTGGGTCGAGGTTACACAAGGTTATGATCTTCAGGGTTCCCCAAGATTTCCAGCAGCCTTTCTCCACCCTCCCCTTAGGTCTGTGACTTCTGCAATAGTGTCTCTTATTCCTTCTGATCATACATATTGTAACAGGAAAGATTCCTTTTCCTGAGCCCCATTTTTTCCCCACTCACTTGAGGCGGATGCTGTCCTCACCCAGGGGGGGCCGGCGTCGGCGCGGCACTGACTGTGTCCGAGGCCTTCTAGTAAACCCAGGGGGCAGCCAGAGGGCCCCATGTTCTCTGCGGGGCCGCCGCCGCATGAGCTGGAGGACGAGAAGAGCCCCAAGGGCCAGGAGAAGCACCCCGGCTATTGGTGAGCACAACACAGGCCAGGGAAGCTGGTTGTTGGGGGGCGCTGGTGAGAGAGAGACAGTCGTAGAAAGAAACCATTCCTGGTGAGGCTGGGCACTGCTGTGAGACCTTTGAGCAAATGCGGTTACCTCTTCTTGCCTCAGCTGCTCATTAAATGGCAATTATAATAGTACCTACTTCATGGGGTGGTTGGGAGGATTGAGTAGGTTAATGCTATAAAATGATTACAGGAAGGCCTGTTACAGAGTAAGGACCATGAAGAGTTATTCTTGCAGAGTTTTTCTTTTTGATAAAGAGGTAGCTGGAATCTCTCAGTGTAGCAGAGGATAGACCAGAACCCGAGGTCTGTGGGAGACCTATGGGAGGTTAGGGGAAAGGACTTAGGGGAATAAGAGATTGCAGAGGAGATGGGCTGTGAGGGTCCAGTTAAAGACAGGTCCAAGTCCCCACGAAGAACATGTGGGTCAAAGTGACCCTGTTTCATTTGACCTCCATTGCTGGCTTGAAAGCTGGCCTGGGAGCAAAGTCTGAAAATGACGGGGTCACCTACCAGTGCCTGCACGAGGGTGGGCAGCCAGTAGGGGTCCTGGCAGTAGGGGCTCCAGGGCCCCCACAGCAGCCATCGCAGCAAGGAAACGGAGCAGGAGCCCAGGGTCCCAGGGGCAGCGGGACGCAGGGTGGTCAGGGCCACAGCGGGATAAATCCACACCCATCACCACCACAAACCTGTAGGGGAGGTGCCTCAGAAACCCATGTTGGTCCCAGGTTCCCTTCCCTCCCTTGGGTTAAAAAGTAGTATGTGGCCCATCCCTCCCCCAGCCTTCTTACCCAGTGCTGAGGGAGTCTGTCTCCTTGCCCTGAGGGGCTACTCTGTCCTGATGGGAGGGGTCTGGGGTTCCTCCTAGCTCCTCTTCGGCCTGGGTGCCAGGATAGGGGTAGACCATGTCCCTGCCGTCACTGTCCTTCCTCACCCAGAGCCCCACCCTCAGAGTCAGGGACAGCACCCGGGCCAGGGCAAGCAGCTGTTGGTCCAGGACTGGGGAGCTCAGCACCACCAGCAGGGCCAGGGAGGGTCCCCACTCTGCATCCCCATCTCCAGGCCTGCAGTCACCCCCATCCCAGCCACATTCTGCGGTGTTGCAGCCTTTCTCGCAGTGCCCATTGTGGAAGTGATCACGGCAGTACTGGTCATAGGCGGGACTGTGGGGTGAGAAGAGGGTGACTCAGGACCTCCGAAGAAGCCTGACTCCTTTTTCACTCAGAGAGGATTCCTGATATTCCATGGCCTCTCGGGCACTGCTTGTAAGTGGGGCAGCTCCAGAGCAGTGAGCAGTGGCCCAGACACCCCAATGTCTACTGACGCCCTTGTTCCTAAGACTGCCCTCTTCCTACCTTCCCAAGCCCTCTTGTCTCCCTGCAAGGGAAACCAATGCCCTTTTCCGTCAGAGGTGCTGGGTGCTGGGGGAGAGACTTTATGGCAACAGGCTTAGAGGCTTGAGGCCAGAGATCCCACAACTCTCAGGCACCCAGACAGAGTCCATGCCCTTTTTCTTGGTTCCCACATTAAATGTCCATGCTGCCCTATTCCCCTGGGGTTGGAGTCTAGCATCTTCTGTCCCTACTTAGCAGTGGAAAGTCCCTGGACCTTGAAGCAGTGGTTACACTGTAACTCACATACGTGGATCTATGTTCTTCCTCTATGTTCAGTCTCTCCCTCCATCCGTGCCCTCCCCAACCCCGCCCCCCCCCCTTAGGATTACAGGCTCACGTGCAGGCTGCAGGAGTCTCACAGTCGTAGCCATCAAACAGGCACTCTTCAGAGTCACACTGTGGGTGGCACTGGCCGTCCCGGAAGAGAAGCCAGCAGCGAGCTTGGGAGGGGCAGCCTTTCCAGGGGTCTGGGACCCCCAGGGAGCAGTCCCCTCCATCCCAGTTTCCTCCTGGGCCACTGCAGCCAGCGTCGCAGGTCCCATCTCCACCTCTGCCCTCACACCCCTTTGCTCCAGGCCTCTGACACCTGGGTCCTGGAGAGCTTGGTGGGCAGGAGCATCGAAAGCCCGGGCCCCCCAGCCCCTGGACCTCTGAGCAGCTACCATTGTATAGGCATGGAGAGGGAGGGCCACAGCCTTGGGGAGCCGGTGGGGTCAGGCAGTCAGGGCCCCCGTATCCATCGAGGCAGGCACAACGGGGTGGGAAGCCAGGCTTTGGGGAGGGCAGACACAGGCCCCCATGGTGGCAGTGATGGAGGCCGCAGGAGGGGGCTCTGTGACTGCAGGTGAGGCCTTCAAAACCCTGTGGGGAGGAGAGATTTGGGGAAGGGCTTTATATTTTTCATCCCACTTTGCTTCAAGCAAACTGAATGAAAATAATATAGATTCTTCTAGATTCTTACATCTGGAAGGGACTTTGAGCACATCAAACTCATTTTATAGATGTTGAAACCATATCCCATTTTAATGGCACACAATGGCATATTACATAGGCGTGAAAATGGATGAGCCACAGCTGTGTGCAACAACTTGGATGAATTGCAGCCTCATGATGCAAGTCTGGAGAGACTCAACAGTTAATGGAGTAATATAAACGGAGCTAATAGTATGTTATTATCTTAATCCTGGAAAGTCGGATTATATACTTTCTCTTCCTTTGGAAAGGGAATAACCTAGAGGAGGACATAAGTATGTGTAAACTTTTGTTAACATTGTAATTCTTGGATCAAATTCATGAGTGTAAGAATAACAAAGAAGGTAATACAGGAAGCAATGATGTTCGTGTATCATGGATTTAGCTTTAGGATTAACCCAGTTCGTGCATTGATACCCGTAAACACACACAGGAACTTATCCAAGTTTACCCCTGTTGACCCTCGGCCTTCCCTTAAGTGCCCTTGGTTTCTGAAAAGCCATTCGTGCGGCCATCTGAGCACCCTTGCTCCGACTGCTTCCGAGAGCCCCTGCCCACTGAGAAACGGATGGTTTTCTTCAGTAGTTCCCACTCCAGTGCTCCCCTGGGCTCCCCTCTAGGACCTCAGCTAGGTCTTCTCACCTCGCATCGGTGTTTGGGGCAGCAGATAAGCAGATTTGCCATCACTCACCTGGGGGCAGAGGCAGGTGAAACCTGGGGGTGGTCCTGCTGTGGCCTCACAAGACCCTCCATGGGCGCAGGGCTGGCTCTGGCAGGGGTCTATCTCCACTTCACACCACTGGCCTGGGTTGGGTGGGATCAGGTGTCACATACGTCAGCCACAGCCCCCTTCCTGGCTCATTCCTGGGAGTCCCAGCACTAGGTGTATAGGCAAAGGGGTCCTGGAGCAATTTTTCTGGGCCAGGGCACAGGGGCAGGAGGATGGACCAATGACTGCTTCCTCACAGGGGGGAATCACCTGGCTTTCCAGTCTGCTCATCTGTGCCACATGGATTCCGGCACCCCCATCTGGCCCTCACCTGTGTATCCCGGTAGACACTGGCAGTAGAAGGCATTGGCCAGAGAGTGGCAGGCTGCAGTGCCTGTGGGGTCGCAGGGCCGGTCCAGGCACTCATCCACGTCCCCCTCACAGCGCAGCCCTACAAAGCCTGGAGGGCAGGTGCAGTGGAAGCCTCCAGGTTTGGGGGTGCAGGTCCCATGGTTATGACAGGGCTGGGACTGACATGCATCGGGTTCCTTTGAGCAGTTCTGTCCACTGTAGCCTGGGGCACACTGAAGCGAAGAGGGCCAGAGGGAAACAGTGAACAAGCCCGGTCCAGCACTCCATGGCACCCGGCTCAAGAGAGCCTGCCCAGCCCCATACCTGCCAGAGCCAAACATTACTCAGCATGTTGCTTAACCCTTCTAGCCCAGCTCCACATCACGTGCACGGCTCACAAATATGCAAGCTAACTCCTCCCTGGTCTCAAGCAGTTGCGATATCAAATTGTGTTAAAACTTCTGATTTTTGTAAAACTTCCCAGCCACGTAAGCACCCAACTCTGTCATATGTTATTAATTTGTTCATTAACCAGTGCCAGGCACCATTTTGGGCACTGGAATACAAAGGCACTTAGAACTCATCCCTGCTCCCATGAGGTTCCAAGACACCAGGGAGGGAGACAGCATTGATTCCTGCTTTATACACCTAATCTCATAAACCCCTCCCAACAGCCCTCTAGATGGGTCCCCTCATTTAATTCTCACTTTACAGAAAAGGAAATGGCTTCCTTGAAAGATGAGGTGACACACAAGTCACACAGTTAGTAAGCGGCAGAGCCACCCAGTGCAGGTGTGACTCCGTGACCCATGCCCTGGACCGTTTTCTAGTTGTCCCATGTTCTGGGAGTGAGAGAAGAATGTTGACAAGGTCTTGCAAAGAGAGCACGTAAAACTGGAGGACCAAGAAGTTTTCAGAAAGATGGATGAAAAGGGATTCGCAAAGAATCCGAGGACAGAAGAACAGAAGAAACAGAAAAGGGAAGTGTTTTGAAAACCTCTGGAGGAGGGATTTTCATGAAAAAAGAAGTAAAGTTGGGCCTCCCTGGTGGTGCAAGGGGTTAAATCTCAGCACTATGAAGCTGTCCGCAGCCACTGCAGCATGAGTTCTGTACCCAGCCAGGAGCTTCCCACATGGCGCAGCAGACCTCTGCTGACTCTCCCGCTGCTCCCCTCAGCAATGTACTTCAGTAGATCCGCCTGTTCTGCTCCCCACTCTGTCTCTGGTGAATCGTCTCACCACCCCCCACACCTCTGGCCTACACCCCATTTCTTTTATGCATAAATAAATAAATCAATCTTTTTTTAAAAAAAAGAAGTAAAATTGAGTAATTGGGGCGGGGAGTTCAGTACTAATCACTACACTGCTTTTGTTTATGTTTGAAAATGTTTCCAATAAAAAGTTAAAAAATAAAAAGGGAAAAAGGGTGGGTAGGGGAGCTGTTTGGTGCCTTCTCTTTAAAGTTAAGGTTCTGATTTCAGGGATCAGGTTGCTTGGGCTGGAATCCTGGCTTTGCCTCTCCTGCTTAGTGACCTGAAACACCTAGAAGAGCCCTAATCCACCTGGAGAGAAGTTAGGGGCCTCTTTCTGAGAGAGGCGCCTCCTGGGTACCATGCACTGGAAGGGTGGCGGGAAAGGCCATTGCAGGCAGAGGCAACAGCAGGGGTGCAGGCTGAGAGGTTTTGTGTTGCTGGAGCAGAGAGTAGGAGGATGGGGACAGGGAGAGGCCTGAGGGGCTGCAGGGCTGGGTCATGCGGGGGCTTCATTCTGAACGAGGTGGCCAGTCATGGAAGGGTTTTAAGCAGGGACTGACATGTCAGCTTAACATTTTCTACATTGTATGTGCTATATAGAGAAAAACAATGAGCTAAATAAAACAACAATAAACTTGTAGACTGTAAGGACAAGTGGTGATTAGAAGGGAAAGGAGAAGGGGGCAGTGGGTAAATCTGGTCAAAGGGGACAATTGTACGGTGAAGGGCAGAAGGATAGAACGGTGGACTCAGTGTGGTGTACTTACATGTTGATTTTCAGTGACTGCTCACCTGAATTTTATGTGACATTACCATGCAATGCTATCCCAATAAAAATAAATTTAAAAAATATATTTTTTTCTTCACTTGAGCACCCTGGTGGTGCCTATAGGAGCACAATGTGGCAGCAGGGGCAGGTGTGAGGAGGCTGCAGGTGCCCAGGCAGACACAGCAAGGCCGGGACTTAGGCTGTGGCACGAAGGGCGGAGGGCCAAGGGCACAGAGGGGAGGTACTGAGCGGGGGGATGGCATGATTCGGTGCTTGCTGGATGTGTAAAGCAAAGGAAATGGATGTCTTGCCCCTGCCCCAGGATTATGGGTTCCACATCCAGCCCGCCCTTGCCTCCCCCTCCTCTTCTAGACCTGCTCACCTGGCAGAGGTAACCACTGGGCTGGGCCAGGCAGGTGGCCCCATGCTGGCAGGGCCTGGATTCACAGGGGTTCACCCTGTCCTGGCACATGCTGCCCCGGAAACCAGGCGGGCAGCGGCAGACATAGGAGGGGCCTCTGTCCACGCAGAGGCCTCCGTTCTGGCACAGGGAAGACACTTTTGTGCCTGGGGAGAGAGTCCAAAAGGGGTCAGTAAAGCTAAGTGGGGTGGAAGGGTGCTCAGGGGCTGGGCGCTGAGAGAGAGGCACGCAGGGCACTAACATTCCCGGGCTGGGCGGAGGCCTCTCTGGGCAGGAGGGGCCGGGAACTTCTGATGAAGAGGTAAAAACAGCAAGTTCCTCCTCCAGCCTGTTCAGCCAGAGTGGAGAGAGGTGCCTCTTTTAAGCTTATCAGAGCTTTGTAAGCAATTGTGCTCTTGTATTAAAACAAGTCTCAAGCCAGAAAGCACTAAGGGAACTTCAGATGGGGGCATGTGGCTTAGTTAAAGGCCTCCTGTCCCCTGAGTTTTGTAGCCTCTGATTCTCTCACTGATTCCCAACGACCATCCCCTCCCCCACCCCCCCACCCTCTGCCCAGGCCCCACTGTCTTTCCTGAGTTCATCTCACAGCAACCTTATTTGAATACTGGGGTATTCTTTTACAAGGCGGTTGGCAGAACATCGGAGTGAGTGGGGTGTGGTGAGAAGTGTTGAGTGTAGTTGGTTAGGACATGGTGATAGTGCAGAGCTGTTCCCCACTCAGTTCTGTCCCTGGTGACTGTTAAACTGGGGTCCCGCTGAGTGGGCTGATGGAGTTGTGTTGAGTGTGGCGCTAAGGGCTGTGTTTGGCTTCTCGTGGTGTTAAGCTGGAGAATCAATGACTGGTTGGTCTGTGTTGCCTTTGATTCTCGGTTGTTTCGGCCAAATATATGTGGACGCCCTTAGGCTGGGGGCAGAGGAGGACAGACACCCTTTCCCCTTCGTCTGCTCCCCAGTCTGTCCTCAGGCAGTACCTTGGCTCAGGGCAGCCTTCTGGCAGGAGGACAGCAGCACGTCGCAGAGAGGCCCCGTCCATCCCTGGACGCACAGGCAGCGGAAGGAGGGCCCAGCCTGGAGGCAGTGGGCATGTTGGGGACAGGGCTTCTGGGCACATAAGTCCAGCAGAGTCTGGCGTTGGGAGAGAGCGTGGACAGAACGGTGTGTCAGGCTGCCAGTCCCAGACTTGTCTGCCAGCTCCTCAGACTCTTTAACCTCTGAAACTCTCCTGGATGTCTGGGAGCAGGCGCCCTTCCCTCTTTATCTTTCTTACCATGTCCCAGAACAGCCTCTGGGTTCAGAAATCCTCTTAGTTTTTAAACTCCTCAAGCTAGGGACCTCCATGATGGTGCAAGGGGTTAAGTCTCAGCTCTATGAAGCTATTGCCAGCCACTGCAGCACGAGTTTGCTCCCTGGCTGGGAGGGATGGTCCTGTCTGCCCGCTGCTCCCCTGAACAGTGTATTTCAATAAATCTGCCTGTTCTGCTCCCCTCTCTGTCTCTGGTGAATCCTCTCACCCCCCCCCACCTCTGGCTTACACCCCAGTTCTTATATGCATAAATAAAAGAAAAAAATGAACTCCTCAAGGAAGAATTCAACCCCTAGATTTGGAAAACTTTCATGTGGAAGTCTCCCACAAGCTGCCCTGCTTCCCCCTGCTTCCCCCTTAAGTACCCGAGACCCCCTCACATGGGCCCTCTAGCTCCTTCCTCCCTCAGCACACCTGCTCGGCTGCTCACCTGGCAGATGCTTCCTGTGTAGCCAGGGGGGCAGAGGCAGCGGGGACCCTGAGGGCCATCTTGACAGGTCGCCCTGTTCCTACAAGGTCTGGACAAGACAGAGACAGGGCACAGTGGAGGAGGGGCTGGGAAACAAGGGGGAGGCAGCCACTGGGAGGTGGGAACCAGAAGGAAGCAGAGAGAGGGGCTGTGGGGTGTGGGATGGGAAATGGCCTGGAGGAACCTGGGAGGAAGGGAGAGGAAGGCTGGGAAGGCAGAGGGGCTTCTTCCCTCCCTCCCTCCAGGGGCCTGTGCACTCTGCTCACCTGTCTGCACAGCTGGGACGGACCCTTCCCTCACACCGCGGGCCCTGGAAGCCTGTGGCGCAGAGGCAGGAGGCGGTGCCGGGCCTGTTCACACAGGTGCCCCCATTGAGGCACGGTGCTGGAGAGAGTGGGCTGTGAGGGGTGGGGTTCCCAGCCTGTCACCCGGCCTAGCAGTCACAGCACACAGGTCATCTCCCCCTGCCCCCCGCCACCCCATCAAAACATCAGCTCCCGTGTCTCATTCAGTTTGTTTAAATGTGGCACAGACACAGGTCCTCAGCCTGCGGGGGCCCGGCCCTCTGGCACTCACCGGAGGCACAGTAGTCAGTGCTGGTCTGGCAGCGGGGCCCCGTGTGGCTGGGAGGACAAGTGCAGAAGTAGCCGCCAGGGCTGGGGCTGCAGGAGCCACCATTGAGACAGGGCCCTGAGTGACAAGCTGTCACCTCCTCATCACAGGTGGGCCCTGAGGGAAGTGGGGGGTGTCTGAGAAAAGGAATGCTTTTCTCCCCTCTCCCCATCCCCATCGTTCTCTTTACCACCTCCCGCACCTCACCCGTGTCCCCTGCAGCCTGTGCCCAGTTTTCCTGGGTAGTGACCAAGACCCAGGGCTGCTGGGACATGTGTTTCCACCACCTTATCCTTGACGTACGGGGTGACCAGCCCAGGGTGTGTATGGCTTAGGGAAGCCTCACCTGTGTAGCCTGTGGGGCAAGTGCAGTTGTAGCCAGAGGGCTGGGGGTGGCAGGTCCCCCCATGGGCACAGGGCATGGAGACGCAGCCCCCCATCTCTGCCTCACACTCCGGTCCTGTCCAACCCATGTCGCACACACACGAAGAGCTGCTCACAAAGAGACAGAGGACACTTTTCTAGTTTTCCTCTTCTCCCCTCCCAACTGACCAGACCCCTATGACCTTTACCCTTCTTTTTTTTTTTTTTTTTTGCCCTAAGACTCTGGTCCCTTTTCTCAGTGACTTTGGTCCCAGCAATGTCTCTCTTTGTCCCCTTCCCACCTCGCTCATGCTCTTTCTCTTTGTACATGCATTAGATATATGTAATACATATCTAACATATATAAATATATATTCTCTGTATTCCTTTCATAACTTGTCTGTTGTTGTCGTTCCTCATTAGAAAGTAGACACTATTCTCCTGTTTTGTGCTGTTCCCCCAGTGTGTTCCAGTGCCTGGAACACAATCCACACATAGTAGTCGCTCAATAAATATTTGTCCACTGACTTGTGGGTTGTCCCTGGGATTTAATGCCCTTCTTCTGCCCTGCCTCCCTTGAGCTCTCTCCTCCATTGGCTGTGACCTCAGAGCTCTGTCGTCTCCTTCCTCTCCATGTTGGTCATTTCCCACAGCCTGTCCCTTAATGGCTGCTCCTCTGCCCTAGTGGGGAGGCCCCATGGGGGTGCAAGCTAGGAGGCCTGGAGACATTACCTGAGGCAGTGCCCATGGTGGCAGGTGCAGTTGTCCTCAGCGGGGGCACAGCCCAGGCTCCCGTCGGGGCACAGGCAGTTCACTTTGTCCTCCTCAGTCTGGCATCTCTGCTTGGACTGGCACAGGTTGGGGGCACACAGGGGAACCTCACAGAGATCACCTGGTGGGGAGATGGGTCAGAGAGAAAACAGATTCCCTCCATATCCTTAATGGGGCCACGACTTGCCCCCCATGAGCCTGTCCTTCAGCGGCTCCCTGGTTGGCTCAGGATACCCAGAATGACACACAGGGTCCTGCATCACACGACTTTCCTATAACTGCTGTGTTTCTCACCCTTTCTCCGTTGCATGTAAGCTCTGGATGTCCTACAGTTCCTTAAATGGGGTGTGATTTCCTCTCCTCCCCCACCCTGACCGTGCTTTTGTACATGGGGCTCTCTGCAGGTAAATCACACTGTCATTCTATGTTGACAAACTCCTACTCATTCTGCAAATGCAGCTCAGCTGTCACCTCCTTCAGGAAGCCTCTCATTTCTACTCAGGCCTAGAGCAGGTCCTTTGTGCCCTCTCTCAGAACCCTCTCTGTGCCAGAATCAGAAAGGGACTTAGTGGTCTCTGCTTAATTGAAAGCCCCTTGAGGCTAGCAGCTCTCTCACTTTGGGTCCATGCCTGGCATAGTAGGTGCTTAGTAAACACTTGCTAAATAAACAGATGAATGTTTGAATGGCTGTCCTCGGCTCCTGAGCACCCCTGCACCTGTCATGTTGGGCCTGACGCGGGTCCTGCAGTAACACCCACCCCTGTCTCCCTGACTGTGGATGTGCAAATTCTGCACAGAATGTCTTTAAAGGGGCTGCATTATCATTTTATTCCCAACCCTCTAACACTTACCAATGGCTTCTGCCCTACCCCCAAGGAGCCCCCACTCCTGCCCCCACTCCCTTCCAACGCCCCCCCGGCTGACCTGTAAAGCCAGAGGGGCAGAGGCAAAGGAAGGCTCCGGGGAGATCGAGGCAGCTGGCTCCGGCTGGGCACGGGCCGCTCAGGCACTCGTCCAGCTCCGCCTGACAGCGAGGGCCGTGGAAACCTGCGGCACGGCGAGGCTCAGGGACATGCACGAACTCGCCCCTTGCCCACTCTCCTGAGCCCGAGCTCCAGTTTACCTGGGGGACACTCGCAGAAGAAGGATCCAGGCTGGTCCTGGCACTGCCCCCCGTTGGCACAGGGCGAGCTGCTGCACTCGTCCATGTCCTCCTCGCAGCGGGGGCCGGTGAATCCTGCGGGCAGGGAGCAGGTGGGGGAGGGGTGGAGGTTATCATTTTCCCTTTAACATTCCCTTGACTTTTTAGGGAGTTTGTCACAAATGTTTGAGTTTGACAGGTGTGATTTCATGGGTTCAAATGAGAAGTTAAAGTTAACTTGATTTTTAGTCTTCTCATATACAGAAGTAACACTGCTACAAATTGCAATGGAGACAATCTTGTTTCAGGTGGTCTGGTTGGTGTTTTGTCTAAATGTTTCGCTGAATTATAAAAGCACCCATTTGAGGATAATTCTCAAGTAGTGATTTGTTTCAGGACAAAGAGTGTGACTTTATTCTTCATATAAATAAGGGGTAATCAGATAGGTGTACTATGCTGAAAACACATTTCACCAAAAGTGTAAATAGGAGCCCTGGCTCCCCCCCTTGCCAGGAAAGGGGAACCTGGAGGCTTCCCAGAGAAGATGAGGTGATTCGGGAGAAGTGAGGCTCAGCCACCTGCCAGCTGTGTGACTTTGGGCAAGTCACTCAGCCTCTCCAGGCTCCAGCTCCCTTCTCTGTAAAAGTGGAGCAATAATGGAACCTGTTTTGTGGTCCCACTGAAAGGATAATACTGCCAGAGCCTTGTCCTGAGTAAATGTTCAGAAGCGTCAGTTATCGTGGCCGGACCAGGAGTTGTCGTGAAACTGGAAAAGACAGGCCTGGAACAGCTTCCGCAGTACCCCACCAGCGGGGACCCAGACATGCAGAGAGTGGTGAGAGGACTCTGCAGGAGGGCTGGAGATGGGGTGTTTGGGTGATTTGGCAGGGCAGAGATGGGGTGGGCACGTGAATAAGGGAAGTTTTGAGAAATGTAACAGAAGAGAGTTTGGGAAGCAGAGAAGGAGAAGCTGGGTCTCCTTGGTCAGGCTAGAGAAAGCTCCAAGGGACCGGGGTGATTGCAGGTCGGGACTGCAGAGTTCAGAGGCTGTGGGCTGGACTGGGGTTTGCACCCACCGGGTGGGCAGATGCACAGGAAGCCGTCCTGCAGGTCGCGGCAGTCAGCCTGGTTCAGGCAGGGAGCTGAGGCGCACTCGTCTATCTCCACCTCGCAAAGCCGCCCTTCGAGGCCTGGGGACGTGGGGCAGTGGTGTGGGTAAGGCCAGCCTGCTTGGCTGCCCCTCTGTCCAGGGGCCTGGCTCCTGCAACTTGTCCTGCTCCTTACTTGCCCTCTACTCTCACCAGGCAGCCCTCCCCCAGTGCTGTTCCGTGGGGGTTGAGCTGGGAACAACCCCCTGCCCCCCCCCCCCCCCCCCCAGGCCCAGCTGCTTAGCGGTGTGGCTCTGCTCTGCCCCCTTCAGGTGTGAAAGCTCAGGGCACAGGATGTCTGCTCAGAAGTGAGGGTGTGGTACTACAAGGCAGTGCCTTTTGGGGTCTTCCTCTGTGCACAGAAGGTGGGGCTCACCCAGGGGACTGATCAGCATGGGGGTCCTCAGGAACAGATGAGACAAATGGGCATCTGCTTGGAGGTGACTCATTCCTCTGATTCTACCTGGGCAGGGCTCCCTCCCAGGGGACCAGGACCCCCAAGGGGGAATCAGGCAGTTGGGAAGCTGTGTGCTCCCATATTTGTCCTGCTTCTCTGGGCTCATCCTGGTCTCTGCTGTCTCACCCAAAACTCAAGCTGGATCAGACTGTAGATCTCGGCTGCCTCCCTTTTCTTGCAGGGGAGCCCGCCTCAGAAACTCCTTGAAATCTACAGCGCTGGTCCAGGATGATGAGACAGTTTTCTTGGCATTTTTTCTTTGGATGCGGCTCAGTTAGGAAGGTGGCGAGTCTCACGGGAAAAACCACCGAAGCCCTGAGCGTGAATCCTGCCACAGCTGCTGACTAGCAGCATGACCTTGGACAAGTCACCTACCCTCTCTCTGCCTTAGTTTCCTCATTTATAAATGGGCATAGTAGCAATGTTGACCTTTTAAGATTATCATATGTATTTGCTCTCAAATTTTACTGACTTGCCTCTCACTCACATGTATGCCCATATGTATATATATAATTTAGGGGGTGAAACTTCACACCCCCATGTGTCTGTGCCTCACTCACACAGCTTATTGTGAAGCGCAGACAATGCAGGGAGATGCGCAGGCAGCCCTCGACACCACTATCTTTGTGGCTCCATCCATCTCCCTCATGCCGGCTGTGTCACTGTCTTACTGGGGAGCTGTTTCCTCCTTAAAATTACCGTGGAGGCAGCGGTGGCCTTCAGCATTTCTTTCTTGTTTGACTAAATTCAAGCACAGGGCCTTTTGAGACTTAACGGGTTTCCTCTTGGTCTTTACCAGGGAGTTTCTGTGGCTAGAAGGCGCATTCTGGGTGGCCATGAACAGAGACTGCAGCGTGGGAAGTTTACTCATCGCTGTTCTGCTCCCCTTGGCGGGCCTCTGCACAGTGGCCCAGCTTGTGCGTCTGCAGTGGCCACGGCATGGCCGCTCTTCCTTTACCCCAGAACCGAGCAGTGCGCAACCTTACAACCATCACGACAGCCCTTCTTGGGACCTCAGGTTCCCCAATGTTTTCATCTGGGGGTGGGGAGAGAAGTATTTTTGGTAACTGACCCCAACTGGCCTGAGACTATCTATGCCCTGGAGAGTGATGCCCAGTGGGTCCCCCGTCTCTTCCCCCCAAGGCCCCCTCAGCTGGTACCTGGCGGGCACAGGCAGTGGAAGGTGGCGAGCAGGTCCAGGCAGGTGCTGCCGGGGCGGCAGGGCTGGGACAGGCACTCGTTGTGGTCGGCCTCGCAGCGGGAGCCCGTGTAGCCCGGGGGGCAGAGGCAGTCGAAGGAGCCGGGGGTGTTGAGGCAGGAGCCCCCGTGTTCACAGGGGCTGGGGCCCTGCTGGGCTGGGGAGAGAAGAGCTGGGAGTCCACGGGGACTGGGGTGGGAGGGCAGGAGGCCAGACGGCCGGGGAAGGTGCGGGGCCCGTGTGTGCACATGAGGCCAAACTGGGTAAGGGCCTGTGACTGAGAGGGGGTGGGATTGACTGGGCCTGGCGGGCTGAGCACTGGTGAGAAGACTGTGTAGGGAAGAGGTGCCACATCTGACAAATTCAGGAAAAAGATGTTTATGTCTTTCATTTGAAAAACAATTAGCCAATTCCTCTGCAGTGCAGCACTGCTCCGGGGGCTCAGAGGGGACCTAGTGTGGGGTGCCTCACCCATCTGACACTCGTCCAGGTCCTGGTGGCAGGTGGGCCCTGTGTAGCCAGGCTGGCATAGGCAGAGGGCAGAGCCGGTCAGGGGGTTGGTGCTGCAGCGGGAGGCCCCGTGGCAGGGCTGGCTCAGGCACATGTCCTCCATGTGGCACAGGAGGCCTGGAGGGCAGGGAGGGGTGAGGCTCCGAGTCCATGGACGCTCCAGCTGCCCTCCTGGTACTTCTGTTACTTGCTGTCCCCTCCTCCCCCCTCCCCCGTCCCCTCTGCTCTCACCTGTGCGTCCAGGTGGGCAGAGGCAGGAGAAGGAGCCCACGCGGTCCATGCAGGTGGCTCCTGGGGCGCAGGTGGCAGCAGCACAGTCGTCCAGGTTCTCCTCGCAGCTGGTGCCTCCCCAGCCACTCACACACACGCAGTGGAAGCTGCCAGCCAAGTTCTGGCAGGTGCCCCCATTTCTGCAGCGAGGGGGACCCTGAGTCTCACATTCGTTCACATCTTCAGAGCAATCCCAGCCTGGAGGGGTGGGGATGGGACAGGAGCTGAGCTGGGAGCCCTCTGGGGTGGAGACCACAAGCCGACTGTGCGGGTGACTGGTGCTGTGGAGTTGGCGTCAGCAACTCACCTGTCCAGGCCTCTGGGCAGAGGCAGGTGTAGGTGCCCAGCCCATCCTGGCAGGTGCCCCCGTGCTGGCACTGGTGTCCGACACAGTTGTCTGGGTTCATCTCACAGTCCAGGCCTGTGAAACCTGATGGACCGTGGGGTCAGCTGGGTCAGGGGGACCCACGGGAGATGACCTCCTGCCCAGAGAGGGGGCCCCTGTGAGACGCACCTGGGGCACAGAGGCAGCGGTGAAAGGTGGCCTCCTTCTCTGGAACCAGCTGGCAGGTACCCCCGTTGAGGCAGCCCCTGGAGGGGCAGCGTCCCGGCTGGAGCTCACAGCGTTCGCCCTCCCGCCCCGCAGGGCAGAGACACTGGAAGGAGCCCAGGGTGTTATGGCAGGAGGTGCCCTGGGGGCAGAGGTCCGGGTCCCGGAAACACTCGTTGATGTCGTGTTGGCAGGCGTGGCCCTCGAAGCCAGGCGGGCAGCGGCACTGGATCTGGGGGTACGTGGCCAGGCACACCCCTCCGTTGATGCAGGGGTTGGCTGAGCAGAAGTCCCGAAGCTGGCACTGCTCACCTGAGGCAGAGGACAGAGCGTTTCTGGCTCAAACCCAGCTCTCAGGGCACCAGCGCTCACTCTGGGTTCTCCTGGGCTCGTCTTCACATTTCCTCTGTCCTCCCAGACCATCTTCGCCCTGCTCCAGCACCCCTTGCCTTATGTTTCCCAACTCCTTGGGCAGGTGTTATCTGGAGTGACCGCATTTTCCAAACTGAGGAGACATGTGTCTGTCAGAAGTGTTTCATGTGGCCCTGCCCGGGAGGATCTGGGACACAGGGTCCCTCCCGTGGCGGCCTCTGTGGGGGTGTGGAGAGCACCCATCTCTGCTTTCAGGGGTCTGAGCATCTGTGTCACCACTGGCTGGGTGTCATCTGGCCACTCACCCCGAGTTCTTGATCTTTACTGGGGAGTGAGATGGGACAGTGATAACTCACTTCCTAGCCTGGTGCTCCAGTGGGGTGGGGGCAGGGCTGGGCCTGTGTGCGGGCGCTGAGCCAAGGGAGCACTTCCCCAGCATCACCCCCCCTCCTCTCACAGCCCCCGGACGTGTGGCCATCAGAGCCAGACAGCTCGCTCAAGAGCATGTGTCTAGCCAGCAGCGTGGCTGGCGCTGGCTGGGGCCTGGGCCGCCCCGGGTCCCTGCTCTGAAGCACAAGGCCTGGTGCATCATCCGTGACCGCCTTCTGTTGTCACATGCTGGCATCCTACACTGGGCCCCAACCGTGGGGGGGCCTTAGGCAGTTTAAAAAAATCTCCAGCCTGGGCCTGCCCTTGACCTGCTCAATCAGACTCTCTGGAAGGAAGCACTGGTATTTTTTAGAATTTCCAGTTGATTGCTGTGCCCACTCGAGTGTCTTCTCTGGTTTACTCCTAATGGGGTCCCCCATATTTCAAGCACTTTCTTACCCACGTGGTCTTGGCTGCCTGGGCCAGTCCCCTCCATCCTGCTGGGCTCCTGGTCCTCTGCAGGCTGCCCAGCCTGCCCACGCCCCCTGGCCACTTCCTCGAGGTCCACGACCTGCCCGTCACTCGTCCTGTTCTCTTGCCCCAGGACTGAACCTCCCCTGGGATGGGCACCCATTCTTCTCTCCACTCATATCCTCCCCTGACCCCCACACCCTTCTCTCCAGGTGATTTCCCTGAGCACCCCCCACTCAGATGCTCAGGAAGCAGAGTCCCGGAGGGGCTTTGGTGCCAGGTATTAGCCTAGCTTCTGGTGGGGGGACAAAGGAGGGGTCAGGTGGTGCACTTAGGGGGCAGCGGCAGCAGCTCTCCACCGACTGTGGAAATATTTTGGCATTTTAGCACCAGCACAGCCAGGCTGGTGAGCGTCAGTCTGGGGCGAACGGGTCAGCAGCCATCAGCGTGTTGGTCCCCAAAGGGCTCCGAGTGTCTCTGGCTCCAGCGCCACCTTTCCCACCCACAGCCCAGCCCCCTGGGCCCGCCTGTGCCCTTCCACCCACGCAGCTAGTGCTCACCTGTCCATCCAGGTAGGCAGGAGCACCTTGGGAGGCCTGAGGCTTGGATGTGGCAGCGGCCCATTTTGGAACAGAAGGAAGCGCAGGGGTCCTTGAGCGGGACCTGGCACCTCTTGCCAGTGAAGCCAGAGGGGCAGGTGCAGAGGAAGCTGGGGGCTGAGGGAGAGAGAGGACTGGGGGTCCCCTGCAGGGCAGGAAGCAGAACTTGGCAGCTGCCCCCATTCTGGCAGAGCTGGGCATCCTGGCAGGGGTCAGCAAACTGGCATGTCTCTCCCAGGAAGCCCGGAGTGCACCTAGGGGTGGGTGGGGATGGGAACACTCTTATCAGTGCCCCCTTCATCTTCTCTCCACCTCCCTCCTTCATGGGTTTCCCTTCGTCTTCCCACCTCCTCTTTGCTGCTTCCCCACCTCCTCCTCCTCTGCACCCCCTCCTCTCTGCCCCCCACCCCCCAGCAGGCGCACTCACTGGCAGGTGCCTGGCCCCTGAGGCAGGCTCAGGCAGGTGCCTCCGTTGGCGCAGGGTCCTGGGACGCTCCCGCAGTGCAGCCCTGGGGTGCACAGGAGGAGCTGGGGTTAGGGAGCCCTGTCTCCCACCTTTCCTCATGGGGTGCTCCAGCGGGGCCCATCCCCTTCACACCCCTGTTCCTTGTGCCCATGTGGCCCTTTGCCCGGCCCCTAGATTCCAGCCTCTGTGATACTAATCCCGCTTCCCCCTTCCTGTTTATTCTCTGGGCTCCAAGTCCAGCCTCAGGCTCCATCCCTCGGAAGTAAGACGACTGGGACCAGGAGGGGCTGAGGGCTCCTGGGAGGGGAATGGCTGAGACAGGGAAGGGATTTCCTCCAGGAAGGGCCCAGCTTCCAGCCATCGGGGGTGGGGACAGCTGGGCTGGGAGAGGGACCTGGGGGGCACTGACCTTCCCTCCCCCCCCACCTCCTGCTCCTGTCTCATCTCTCCCCCCGCAGGTGGTCAGGCAGATGCCTCCTTCCCTCCTAAATGTGACTGTAAGAGCCCCTGCCCCTTAGCTGCAGGGCCGGCTGGGCTCTCCCTGGAGTGGGCACCCTCTTGCCCATCCCCCACCACCCAATCCCTGGCACCTCGCCTTGTCTGTGCAGCTCCAGGCAGAGTCCTCTCCCCTGCAGGCGGCCCCATCTGGGGATGAGCACTGCCCCATCCAGGGTCACCTCAAAACCAGGATCAGGCCTCTGCCCCAACCACCATTCATCCTCCTAAGGGGAGATAAGTCCCCCCACGTCTCCCACCCAATGCCTCACCTCTCGTCTTGACAACTGAGCAACACAGCAGCAGCAGTGACAGTGAGGGAGGCTGCATTCCAGAGCCCCTGCCCCAGCCCAGGCCCCTCCACCTCTGCAGGCAGGACCCTCACTGTGGCTGGAGCTGCCCCCTCTACTCCCAGGGTCCTTCCTGCTCCCGCTGGGCTCCAGCCTCACGTCTGAGCTGTTTCCTGAGTCACACAATGTCCTGGACACCCTAGTGATGGGGGAGGAACTTAGGGGAGATGGGGGAGGGACCTTCTGTCCCTGACAACCCCTGGGGAGGTGGGGGTGAAAGAGGATTGTGTGCCTGCAGGGCAGGTGTTAGGAGGGGGCAGTGGGCTGGTGGGGGTCCTGGGGAACAGTCCAGCCCTTCTCCCTCTTGATGTCCCTCGTTTCTAGAGAGGGGATTGCAGGGTGCATCCCTGTGCCTGCAGAGTGTCAGGACCTGGAAGCAGAGGTGTGGGGGGTGAGAGATGCCCTTTTGCTCTTCCAGGAGAGGATGGTTGTTTTGTGAGGACAGGACAGATTCGTCTCAGAATCTGCAACTTGCCTTAAGTTGAAACCACTCACCTTGGCAGAGGGAATTCAGGGGACTTTTGAACCTTACCTTGACCTTTGTGGGGAACTTAGTTTAGGCAAGATACTGGGCTGGTGTTTTGGGAGGAGGTTAATGATAAATGGACACTGTCTTCACTAAATTTTGCATTCAGGATTATCCAGCAAACATGACATTTGCTTTGTCCCTGCTCCCCTCCCCCACCAATGTCTCCCTCCCTCCACAGCAGAGTACAGGGGGGCAGGGGATTTATTACTCAGACTCATCCTACCTTCGCCAGTCAACCTGGGACAGCTTGGGGTCAGCCACTGCCTAGTTCCTGCAGCAACACAGAAGACTGAGTGTCCAGTAGCGGGAGGTGAGAGGTTGTCAGCTGCCTCAGCCCCCATGAGGCACTGAGGGGTCTTTCCCGCTGATCCAGCCCCATTCTTCTTTTTAAGCATTGTATTTTGATGTAATAAATTGAAACTTAAAGAATAACAAATTTTAGATAATTTTGAACACACAGAAAAGGGAGAAGAATACTGAATAATTCTTGGGTATCTTTCACTGGGGTCACCCTTGATCCCATCTGACTCCATTTCTTTCATCATTGTTTCTTTAAATGAATCTTTTTTTTCTGAGCCATTTGAAAGTTGCATACAGTATATCCCTTTTTTATCTTCAAAGATTTATTTATTTATGCATACAAGAGCTGACGTGTAGGCCAGAGGTGTGGGGGTTGAGAAGATTCACCAGAGACAGAGAAGGGAGCAGAACAGGCAGATCTACTGAAGTACACTGCTGAGGGGAGCAGTGGGTGAGGCAGGAGAGGTCTGCCATGCCATGTGGGCCAGCTCCCTGGCTGGGATTGAACTCCAGTGGCTGCTGATAGCTTCATAGTGCTGAAACTTAACCCCTTGCACCACCAGAGAGACACACTCACAAGATATTCCTTATTCAAGAACACATCCATGGAAGTTTCTTAAGAATGAGAACAGCCTTTTACATAACCACCGTGCAAGCATCCAAATCAGGAAAACTTAGATGGATACAGCACTACTATCACAGTCCATATTCAAAATTTGCTATTATGCTGTTATGCCCATAATGTCCTTATGATGAGTTTTTCAGGGGCTAATCCAGAATCACCAACTGCATTTAGTGGTGTCTTTCCAGGATCTTATGATAAGGGCATAGCACCTTTGCTTTACTGTCTTTCAATATATTGACATTTTTAAAGAATCCAAATTTGTTATTTTGTATTTATTCATAAATTTAGGTATGTCTAGTATTTCTTCAGTTTTGCACTTCTTGGCAGGAAAACAACAGAAATGATGTCACGTCCTCAGTGTGTCACCCTAGGAGACACGTGAGCCAGCATCATTCTTAATGGCTATTATTCCACTGTTAGGTGAACTATAGTTCATTGAAACCAGTTTCCTATTGTTCTGTATCTAGGTGGCTCTCAAGTTTTAAAAATATGATTAACTACGGGCAGTAAATAATCTGAACATTTCAAGAATGGAGGGGTGGGCTATGGGCACGGGTGGTTAGATGGAGAGAAAAAAAGACTTTCAGACCCTCCATGGGGGTCCATTTGGGGGTGGTCAATGACATTAGACCTCGGGGGGCAGCGGGGTGTAGAGCAACACCCAGTGAGGAGCTGGACTAGACCCCAAAGCTGCTCCCTCTGCCCCTGGGCTTTTGTGTGACGTTTGTGGAGTCCACTAGGTGTCGCTCTCGCACAGTTTCCTCTGACAACCAGCAAACTGCTTTATGATCTGGAGATTCATCAGGCATTACATTTTCCTTAAGAGGGCTAAGATTAGATTTGAGGCTTTGAAAATGAGCTCTACATATGTGGTGCATATACACGTGCCCTCCTCATGTCTCTGAAATGAAAAAAGTGTTCTTGAACCTACATATTTGCGTGATTGTCTGATTATTTCCTCAGACTAAAATTCTTGAAGTGGAACCACGGAGACACAGGGTCAAAGAACAGACATATTTTTAAAGCTTTCGGTACCTGTGTGTCCCAGGTGGGTCTCCAGAAGCAGCCAGGACTCCCCCGCCCCAGTAGCGGGGTATGAGCTGCCCCATCGTGCCTGTCCTGGGGATGAGACCCCAACTCCGTGATGTCTTACATCGCACTTCGCTGTGTGGTTAACGTTGTTAATGGACATTCATGTTTCTTCATGAGTGTCCGGCTCATGGCTCTGTCCTATTGTCCCATCTGTGTCTCTGTCACGTCCCTGTCACTGTTTTGGCTGAAGAGGAGCTGTGGGTGGAGATATCTGGGCAGAAGAAACTGCTGTGAAAGTCTCTGCTTTTCGCTGTCTGGGTGACTGACGGGGAGGGATTTGGTGTCCTGAGAAGTGACAGGAAATCAGGAGGAGACGCCAGCTACTCGTGGGACCAGGAAAGCGACCTGCATGGGCAGAGGGACACTCTCCGTGTCTGCCATGTTTTGTGGAGAAGGAGGCTGGGGCTTGAGAGGAAGGAGAGGAGATGGCAACCGAGACACAGGAGGAGCGTCAGAGGGAAGGGGGACCAGGATGTGATGCAGCAGAAGCTGAGTTTAAAGACTGTGGCCTCGGGGTTAAGTCTCAGGCTATCACTGCCACTGCCTGAGTTCTATCCCCAGCCAGGGAGTTGACCCACAGCCCTCCTGTCTCCCTGGGGCTCCCCTCAGCAGTGTATTTCAGTTGATCCTCCTGCTCTGCTCCCCACTCTGTCTCTGGTGAATCCTTCTCATCCCCTGCACATCTGGCCTACACCCAGCTCTGCTATGCAATAAATAAATATTTTTTAAAAAGACAGTGTCAGGAGGATGTGTGGCCGGGTCTTGCTCTCTCCCTGCCCGAGGGGAGCAGGTGCGCCTGTGCAGGGTGAGGAGCTGTGCTTGAGTCCCAGACACCCTCTGCCCTCCGGGACGTCACAGCCCAGGAGAGTCGATGCTTCCCCAAGAGCGAGTTTCCCCTTCCCGGGGGTTCCTGACTGTCGATGGTGGTGAGGGGGCTTCTGTCACCATCCCAGGGAGCTGTGCAGGCCAGGGGCACAGACATTCTCTCTGGGGTAACATGACCCCTTTCCTAACAGGTCCATCAAATTGAAGTTTGTTTCACTCAAGTGACTTTTCCTTCCTTGTACATCCCCTGAGAGAGATAAACCTGTCAGTCACTCACCCCTCGGTCATGGGGACTTTAGAATTTAAGGGTATTCATTTCTGAGCTGGGTCTTGATAGGGAAACCAAACACACAGAAGCAAATAACCCTTCCCAGATATAAAAATATGCAGTGACTCAGCCAGAGAGATTATAGTTCAGCAGTCATGCAGCCCTCTGGTCTCTCAGACTCTCTGCTTCCCTGCTGGTTACTCCTCATCTCCCCAGCTTCTCACCATGTGGACTCCATGGCTCAGTCCCTGGACTTCTGCTTTTTGTCTGTCCCTAGGAGATCTCAGTCGGTGTCATGGCTCCTGCCAGACTTAAGTGTCACCTTGAAGATGACGTCTGTGCTGATGACCCCAAATGTGTGTTTCTAGGTCGGGCTGCCCCCTGAGTCCCAGACTTGTATTTCCCAAGTCCAATGAGTAGCTCAAACTCAACCTGTCCAGGTGGATCTGATTTCCACTCCAAACCTTCCCCTCCCTCCCATCAGAGTGTTGGGGGAGAAAGGATGGCCTGAATAAACTCCACAGATAGGTTTTTACGGACCCCACCCCCACCTCAGACCAGAGAGATCCAAGACACCTAGGACTATGAATCCCATAATGCCGTCATTACCGAAGGGAAGATGCCGAGAACTGAGAGTGGAGTTAAGCAGCGATGTTTGGTATTTAACTAGACATGTTGGCTTTTGGGGGGGGGCTCTCTCTTTGGCGGTTCGCCACGCTTTGGTCCACCATTAGGATTCTATTTTTTTTTTAAGATTTATTTTATTTATGCATACAAACTGGGGTGTAGGCCAGAGGTGTGGGATGGTGAGAGGATTCACCAAAGACAGAGTGGGGAGCAGAACAGGCAAATCAACTGAAATACACTGCTGAGGGGAGCAGCAGGCGAGGAAGGAGAGATCTGCTGTGCCATGTGGGAATCTCCCTGGCCGGGTATCAAACTCGTGCTGTAGTGGCTCTGGACAGCTTCATAGTGCTGTGCTTAACCCGTTGTGCCACCAGGGAGGCTCCCACCATTAGGATTTTAGCTCAGCAGAACTGTCTTTTATTTCCCCTCCTTTTGTAAATAAACCCTTTATTAATTTTATTGTGTGTGCCTGCAATTGGGTCTTAATATAAGTCCCTTTTTAGTGCACAGGTGAGGACCCACAGTCAGGTACCCCATTTTATATCGGGGTTGCCCTGTAACAAGAGCTGGGCTTACAACTCTGTTCTTTTAGTTGTTCAGGTCCCCAAATTGGAGACACTGCTGGCTCCTCTCTTTTTCTTGTGTTCTACATCCATCTGTCTTAAACACTATAGATTCTACCTTCAAAATACATCCAGAATCTGACTGATTCTCATTCCTGTTTATTCTCACTGTTAAACCCTATTCCAGGCTACCACCCTGTCCTGCATCTCCTTGCTGCTGTCCTTGCTGCCTTGACAATTTCTTTGAACAGTGGCTACCCGGTGTCTGTTAAAATATGGGTTGAATGACGTCACTCCTCTACTCCACACTCTCCAATCACTTCTCTACTCTCTTAGAGTATAGCTAAATTCCTTTCACCCTGTAACACCCTCACATCTGCCCCCTCTCTCCCCTGCCTGGGCTGCCTCTCTTACCTCCCCTCCTGTTATTCCTTGTCTCCATTGGCCCACACTGGCTTCCTCACTGTTCTGGAAACAGGCACTTTCACTCCTCAGGAACTTTGCCCTTGTTCACCCCACTGTCTGGTCTGCTCCCTTCTGCAGCATCTGGTGACTCCTACCTCACCTCAAAAGTGTCTTAACTTTCATGTGCAAACAATAAGGACCCAGAATAACCAAAACAGTTTTGAAAAACTAACGTAGGATTTACACTTTGCAATTTCAAAAGTTACTATAAAACTGCAGTAATGAAGAGAGTTTAGATACATAGGTCAGTGCAATAGAATTGACTTACAGTCAATTGATTTTCCAAAAAACATCCCAAGACAATTGCAAGGGGATAAAGAAAAGCCTTTTCAACATTTGGTATTGGACAATTTGTTATCCACATGCAAAAGAATGAACTTGGACTCTTACTACCACCAGGCATAAAAATATAACCTAATACACATATCTAAATGTAAGAGCTGAAACTATAAAACTACCTTGGAAACCCTCCCCAAAAAACCCCATCTGGAGTCACCAGATGCTGTAGAAGGAAGCAGAGCAGACAGTGGGGCGAACAAGGGCAAAGTTCTTGAGGAGTGAATATGCCTGGATTGAACGATGATTTCTTTTATATGGCACCAAATGCAGGAACAATGAAGTAAATTATCGATAAATTGGACTTCATCAAAATAAAAAGATCTTGTTCTCCAAATGGCACCTCAAGAGTGTGAAAAGACAAGTGACAGAGGAGAGCACATGTTTGCAAATCAAGTATTGGTTACGGGGCTTGTATATGGAATATACAAAGAACACATAACATTAGTGGTAAATACAAAAAGGGAAATACTTTAGTAGACTTTTCATCAAAGAAGATACACAAACGGTCAGTAAACACATGGGACTCATTCGGATTCTGGGATCCGCAGATTTCTATTTCTTGCCAAATCTGGGAAATTTTCAACTATTGCTTCTTTGATTGACTACATTTTCCTACCCCTCCTGCTTTCTGCTTTCCTATTGGGACTCTGGTGTCATGAAGTTAAATCTTTTATTATAGTCTTAAAAATATCTGAATCTCTTTCATACTTTTAGTCTATTTTTAATCACTTGATCAGATTAAGTAATTTCTTTTCTTTTTAAAAAAAGATTTATTTTTATTTATTTATGCATATAAGAACTGGGGTGTAGGCCAGAGGTACGGGGTGAGAGGATTTACCAGAGACAGAGTGGGGAGCAGATCAGGTGGATCCACTGAAGTACACTGCTGCAAGGAGCAGTGGGTGAGACAGGAGAGGTCTGCTGTGCCATGTGGGAAGCTCCCTGGCCGGGAATTGAACTCAAGCCATTGTGGTGGGCCTTGGCAGCGGTAGCACTGAGGCTTAACCCCTAAGCCACTGGGAGGTCCTTTGTCTTCTATTTCCTTGCTAAGATTTTTTTATGTTTCAAGAGTGTTTGTACTTGCTTATTGCAGCATTTTTTAATACTTAATTTAAAATACTTGCCTGATTAAATACATGTCATGTTTTCTGACAACAAGGTTGTCTTGAGTGTTGGTGTCTGTTGATGATCTTTTCTTATTTAATTTGAGGTTTTCCTGTGTTTTGATACAACAAGTGATTCTCTATTGTATCTTGGACATTCTGGTTATCATGTTATGAGACCCTGAATTTATTTAACTTTACTTTAGCAGGTGTCCTCTGACACTGTCTCTGGGGGAAAGAAGGGGCTGCCTCGTTGCTATCATGTGGGGTAGAAATCCAGGTTCCTCACTTGGCCTCTGTTGACATTTGTGGGGGCATCTCCTCACTGCTGGGGCTGGGAGCTCAGGCTTCCCACTGGGCCTCTGCTGATTGCACAGCACCTGGTTTCTGTCCCCACTTGGCCTCAGGGACATCAATCATAGGTGAGGTCTGAAGACTCCGTGACAGCCCAGCGGAGCACAAACGCACAAACACACACGTGTAGGTGGAGTCTCAGATGGGTTCTGGGTACAGCAAAGACACCAGGGAGAAGCTCAGAAAGCCTGAAGAAGGTGTTGACTTAATGATGATCTACCAATATTGGGCCTCCCCGGTGGCGCAGCGGTTGAGCGCTGCGCTGTGGAGCTGTCTGCAGCAGCGACGCGAGTTCGACGCCCGGCCGGGGAGAATCCCACATGGTGTGGCAGACCTCTCCTGCCTCACCCGCTGCTCCCCTCAGCAGTGTATTTCTGATCTGCCTGTTCTGCTCCCCACTCTGTCTCTGGTGAACCCTCTCACTGCCCCATGCCTCTGGCCTGTACCCCAGCTTGTATGCATAAATAAATAAATCTTTAAAAAAAATGATGATCTACCAATATTGATCATTAATTACAACAACACCCTAGACTCACAGCAGATGTTATGATGGAAACACTGGTGCAGGGCACATGGGGATGTTCACACCACCATCTCGATTTTTCTGTGCAGTTAAATTTTTCTAAGAAATGATTGAAGAAACAAGTCTTACTTGTAGGATTCTCTTCCTTTTCTTTTTTTTCCTTTTTTTTTTTTTTAAAGGATTTTGTTCTTTTGGCACTGGTTGGTGTTTTGGTTTTTAGGAATTGGTGTTTTTCTCATGGTTAGACTGGGAACTTAAGTCTCGAAAAATTTTTTTTCTTAGCATTTATTTGTTGAAGAAATGACTTGTTTCTTATAGCAGTTTCTGCATTTTAAATTTTGCTAAC
This sequence comes from Scalopus aquaticus, assembly GCA_004024925.1. NCBI lineage: Eukaryota > Metazoa > Chordata > Mammalia > Eulipotyphla > Talpidae > Scalopus > Scalopus aquaticus. Next base: position 887 of record PVIJ01004675.1, on the reverse strand, counting down.
TGCATCCCTGTGTCATTCATTGCACGTTCCTGCATTTCCTGCCCCTGCTTTTCCCTTGCAAACTAGTGGTGAGATTTAAGACTTGATAAGATTCAGGCTCTATTTTCCGGCAGGGGTGAGTCATAGGAGCTGTGCTTGGCCACCAGGAGGCGTAGGATCCTAGTTGGCAGCCACTGATGAGTGCTGGCTGAATCCATTAATTTTTTTTGTCTCTCATTTTATTTTATTTTTAAAATTTAATTTATATCCTTTGCATTATTGTGTTTCTCCTGTAGGTTTCACACCACCAGTTCACCCATGAACCATCACCTTACTTCCTTGTGCTCCTTTCTCCCCTATGAATCCATTTAGGGGTTGCAAAATGGTAGTATTCAAATTTTATTATTTTGTTCTTTATTCATTTGTATAGAGAAACAACACCTCATCTACTTTTTCATTATGATTTATGTAACAAAGGTGGGTTAATATTGTTTTTTATTCATTATTTGCTAGTTTTCAGAATATTGATTTCGTTCTCCAGCATCCTCCAAAGGTAACCAGTGAGTTTATGTTTAGCGTAACTATATAGAAAACATTTTTAATGTGTTTAAATCCCTTGCAGTGATTACTTTAATCGATGCTTAATTGGCCCATGTGAGTCTCAAGCTGACAGGAGCCTGTTACCTTCGGTGGCCTCCTTGCTGTCAGGGTCATCTTGTACATTTATGGTACATTTTTCTATTTAGGGAAATGGCAGGGGGAGACCTCAGCTTGGGGGGTGGGAAAGGTTTTCACATATTGGGGTTTACTTGTTGAGACAGGGAGTGTTGTGTGGGGCTTGCTAGTGGATGTGACCCACTTCAGAGGCAGGGATCTGGCAGGAGAGGGGGTCCTGGTGCGTGTCCTGG